>CAAKHG010031647.1:0-15679 GCA_901007715.1 Dactylopterus volitans | reverse complement strand
CCTTCTGCTCTGAATGCGGGGGGGCGCGGCACCCCTCCGCCCAGCGCTAACAAGCCGCCGCTGATAACGTTTCATATACCAAAGCTGAACAGAGTGAAATTGCATTCGGCTCGCGCGTAATTTGATCAGTTCTCATTCATTTCCTGTCACGTTTAATCTCCTCGACTCCTCTCTCCTTTTTTTTTTCCCTTGTTTCTCCCACGAAGGGGCCGGGATGTTGTTTTTATTTTAATTCGTACTGTCTACTTTTTAACTGCTTGCTTGTCAGCTCCGAATGGCCGTTGAGAAAAGTTTTCGGGCTGCTTGTTCGTCAAGTGTTCTTTTTTTCCCCCTCCTCTGAACCAGCATCGGGGCAACCTGGAGGACTCGCTCAGTCAGAGGCTGAGCAGATGCAACGGTGCTCGGAGCGCCTCAGCGTCCACGCTGCACACCAGCGACCTGGAACAGTGCTCGGGGTCAGGTGGGGTCAAACAGAGCTGAAGCTGAATCCTCGCTGTAGTTTTTTTAGTTTTGCACGACACACCAATTAGTTTCCCACGAGTCGCCCTGAATTTACTGCAGGGCTGTTGCATGATATTCTATGGTAAACATGCAGTGGTCATAATGTTATGGCTGATTGACGTGCCGACATGCACGGATAAAAACGGACAAAAAGAAAATGAAACGCGACATAAAACAAGTTGGTTATTCATTTGATTGATAGTTTCACGTAAAATTAACCGACTTGCATAATTTTGAGCTTATTTTGCGAACCACCAAGTGCAGAACGCGAGCGATCTGTCGGCGATTTACGACACGCACGCCTCTGTGATTCCAGACTGTCAGCGCTTCTACCCGACTTCACCGCTGAAGAGCACCGCAGGCAAAGCCGGGAGGACGAGAAGGTCGCAGTCGGCCAGCGTTCACTTCAAGAACGCCGGCGTGTTCGGGGAGGACGTAAGGAACCTCGCACGAGTGACGCTTGAGTTATGACAACTTTGAACCGTCTCGATTAGATTTAATCCATTATGTTCACGCGAGGACTGAGGCTCTTCGCGTGTTCGGGCAACCCAGTTTATTTTCCATGTCAATCCGAGCAATTTTCAAAGATATTCACCAGCTTCTCTTTGCTTTGGTGATTTTTTTTGTTATGTGTCTGCCGCTGTCACGCGCAGGTCCACACTCTGCATCAGTCCCTGAGGGATCTGCACTGCGACCAGCAGAGGCTGTCTGCAGACCTGGATCGGGAGATCCTCAGGAGGAACAGGTAGCTGAGGAGGAGGCCGGCGTTTGAGCGTCCAGACGGTGAACCGGGATGTTTGTTTTTAGAGAAATTAACAGAACATCGCAGTGGTGTTTTCCTCTGCGCCACTGTGGCAAGTCGTGCCAGCATCTCGCTGGCCACTGCAGGAGCGCAAGAAAGCCTAAACTTTATTACCCCTGAAAGTTTAGAAAAAAAAAAGAAAAAGAGTAGCAATCACTTCCAATATCAAAATATGAAACGATATGCTTGTTTGATTGCCTCGGAGTCGTCCGCGATAACTCGTTGCAACCGAAGCAAGAAATTTACCTTAAAATGAAAACTTCAGTCATTTTGATGAGATACCGGCCCCGGATCTGCCTGTTTTAACTCTGCGCTCTGAACGCGCCGTGAAACCCGAGCTGGGAAATCACGGATTTACCACAAATAGCGCGCGACACTTCGAGGCAGTACAAGATAGCGGGGGAATTCTGAGTAGGCATCGCAGAGGAGGCCAAAATAAAAAAAAATTTGGTGGCGACAAAAAAGAAAAAGAGAGGTGAGATCCT
The DNA here is from genome assembly GCA_901007715.1 of Dactylopterus volitans. NCBI lineage: Eukaryota > Metazoa > Chordata > Actinopteri > Syngnathiformes > Dactylopteridae > Dactylopterus > Dactylopterus volitans. The sequence goes on along the minus strand of CAAKHG010031647.1, from coordinate 13,891 downwards.
TGCCCGCTGCGAGACGCTCGCTAGCTGCTAGCAACAACACGCAGCTGTTAGATCTATCAAGAGGAACGAAGGGGTCTCAACGGTAGAACCAAAAGTCTTTTCACCTCATGTTAAAGGCATGTTCCCCTTCGTCCGTGTCCCGCTTTAGTGTCATAATCATTTTCCCCCCTCACTCCCTTCAAATAATGTTTCTCTGCCGACGTATAAAAGGAATTAAAAGCTCCAGTTTCCCGTGACTGCAACTTACTGTATGTCCGCGCGCCGCTGTTGCCGGGCTATAAGTAGGGATAATAAACGCTTAGGTGCGCGCTGAACGGTTCTGAGGCGCAACACGGAGGGGAGGGAAGAGCCCCCTCCGGAACCATCCGACGCACTCGGATATTAAAGGTTATGAAGCGAGAGCTTACCGTTGTCATGACAAGGAATAACTCCTGTCCCCTTTAGCCGGTTAGTCACAGTTCATTGTGAATTGCAACAGGCCGAGGTGAGCAAAGGTTATGGCTCCGTCACCGTAACTCGTTACAAGTGCAAACTTAATTTTGAGCTTAGCTTTATTTGTCTCATCCCGCTCTTCCTCTTATCATTGACGTTCTTCGGCTGCATGTTTCTTGTGGGATTCATTGGCCCCCTCCCCCTAAAAATGGAAAGAAATGTTAACAATGGTGTTTCCCTCGTGCCGGTTAACGTTGCTATGGTTACGGGTTGGGCGCGGATGTCTTTGTGATTAAAAGTTGAGCCAAACTTTGCGTGCCTCACGCAGTTTTTAATGCACGGCTGAGGTGGTCCTGGTAAACTTTTAAGAGGCTGCGCAGGAAGACGAGAGACGGCAGACGTGTTTGTCAACATGCATTAAAAGCTTGACATTTTGAAGTTATTAAAGGAAAAAAACCCCACCTCTCCCCCTCCTAGCTGCGGGCCAGCCCACACTGACCTATGAGGCTGCATCATTTTCTTTGGTGATATCCCATTATACATTCACATTCGGATCAGTGGTACCCCAGAGTAGGATTTTTAATTTTGATGAAAAACAACAACAACAACAGCGGAGAGCTCTGCTGTGTAAATATTTTTAGTCTGCTGAATTAAAAAAAAACAAAAAAAAAAAACAACTTTTTTTTTAATAGGTCCGATATCGACACCAGGCGAGCAATGGAGAGCCTGGCGGTGCACATGACGACCTCCCAGCGACAGGACTCGGTGAGTTGCGGCTGTTTATTTCACCCTCGATACTTCCAAGCGCACTTGAATGGATTTTCAGAGGAAAAGCAGAGGCCTCGTGAATTTTGAGGACGTCACCTCGCTGTCGCGGATGGATGAAAGCCGTTGTATTATAAAGCATACAGACGTTCCGGCTGTCAGCTAAGGACAAATTGTTCCCTCTTGTGTCAAATGCAACTTCGGTTAAAGTCTCAACTTAAATCTTTGAATGTAATTTACCGGCACACGGCTCACCTCCGCGCCAACTCCCGTCTGAGCAAAATGCGCCGCCGCCGCCGCCGATGGGTTTAATAACTTTCTTCATCTTTATGGTGTCTGTTGGCGTGTAAAAGATGAAGGCGTTAACTGTCGCGTACCCGTGGACGCGATGCCTTCTGACGAGACTGGAAATTCACCCGTCTAGTAGATTTTGTCAGCTGCTTTTTTTTTTAGAAAAAAAAAGAATAAAAATAAATAAATTTGGTCCTCTAATTTATCAAAATCCCGGCGCATGGGCATTGTTCACGTGGCGTGCGCCCCCCTTCCCCCGCCCCCCATCTCGCTGTCCGCAGGTGTCGTCTCATGTGGAGCGGCGTCTGCACGAGATGGAGCGGGAGATGCGCTCCGAGCAAAGGAGCATGGAGCGAGAAAGGAGGCCCGATCAGTGGGCGGCCATGTCTGACAACGTGCAGGTGATTCAATTAAACACACACACACACACACACAAAAAAAAGAATGCCGAAGAACAATGTGGACAGGGCAAGATGCAACGTTACTCTCTCTGTTTATTTCCTACGTACCTGTAAAAATATGACATTAGATCACAGTTATCGTTGCCAGGTCGCTTAAACCAAACAGCTAATTTTCATCTCGCAGTCCCAGAGCATTTTAATGTCCCACGCTTTAAGAATTGATCGAGACGTCCACCTTTCAGCCATGAAATTATGACCACTGTACGTTTACTATTGAATATGACGCAACAGCCCTGCAATAAAGTCTCCCTCCAGGAGGGTTTTATGTTGAATTCTTATTGAATCGATTTCACATACTATGATGATTGTTTTTGGGACTGCAATTTGTGATGCCGTTGAACTGTAGGGGGTTATACTGAGGGGTGTCCCTGCACCTTTGTCACCCTAATGCATATGAGAGGGATCGCCAGTCTTAGTATCACCCAGTGCAGTTCAACAGCATCACATACTACAGTCCCAGTAAGAATCATTCAGATATATCAACGCCTCTCTCTCAAACAGATTCAATCAAAATTGAGCATAGATCTCCTCCTAAAGAGAGAATTTGTTGCACCGCTGTTACACGATGTTCTATGGTAACCATGGGGTGGTTTTAATGGCTGACTGGTGTAAAGACCCCATCAGAGGAGGTACAGCACAAATGAAACTCGAGTGGTCTTTGTCAAAGCAGTTATCCCCTCGTACAAAGCCAGTGAGGAGAAGGAGCGGGATATCCAATCTTCCGCAAAGTTAAAAAAAAGCATAAAAATAAAACGGTTTGCACTTTCAACCTCTTTGCTGCCGCCCATATTCCCTTTTAATGCACCCAGCAGGTATTGGAACATTTCAATAAATCCTCAGATTCCTCTTCAGTCGCCGGGTTGCCGTGACTCAGTAACCCTTCTCCCTATAATGCGCCGCTGTCTTGTCTGATGGGTGAAAAGCGCCGTACCCGCTGCGTTCCTCTGCCCCCTCGCTCTCATCTGCTCCGTGAAAGCGTGAAGCTTGCCAGGGCAATTACTGCGACGCGTTGCAAATGGTTTCTAAGTAAGCAATTACCACTTTGCCGTATTTCATGCCAGTCATTTAAAAAAAAAAAAAAAAAGAAGAAAGAAACAATTTTGCTTTTGTCTAAAAGCGCCAATGGCTGCGAGAGCTCGGTCATTAGGTGCACTTAGGTGAAGCAGACTCGACTCCCAGCTCGCTGCACTCAGCAGATGCCCACGGTGACAGTAAAGCACACATCATTGTGGGTTATTACCCGCTCGCCATGGCTGTTTTCCTATTTAGCCACACAAAGAATGCACATCACATAGTCTTTAGCTTGATGTCGGCTCATTTTGAGATGAATGGGCATGTTGATGGTGTGGAGGATTGTGTTTTTAGAAGCTAATCGCGGCATCCCAGCATCCCTCCCCGTGCCTGCTGCAGTTGAGCCCTCGGCCACAGAGGGGCACTGTGTCGCTGCATCTGCACTGATAACCTTGATGAGAAAAACATTGTCAACACGCAGTGTAATGATAGTAGCCTCCTATTCATTTGCATCCCTCTCCTCTGTAGTGCCCTAATGGGACACCAGCCGTGCCCAAGGCGATGGGAAGTAATGCATTTGTCCAAAAATTAAGGGTAAATAAACAAGCGCGAGCGAGCGGAGAGGAGAATAATCTCTTTTACTACTAAAGAGCAAGGAGAGGAGGGAAGGAAGAGGGCACATTTATTCCCCACCGATGGGCCCGCTGTGATGTGAATCAAATAGATGATGAGTCACTTGGGTAGATGTTATTGCTAGCAGCTGGTAATTCATCACCACTGCCTGCTCAGAACGAGTGGGATTGAGTGGGATCTAAGCTCTTGCAGCAAACCACCATTATGCCAGCGTTTCCCTCCCAAAGAGATGTGATGGGCAAAAGCTGTGTGATGTAATGGCATCCCTCATCTTGCATTCTGATTGGAGCAGCACTCTTGCAGCAGCACAGGTTCTTGCCGACGTGTTAATTTTTTTTTTTTTTTTTCCGCTTATGCTTTGTAGACTTTGGGGAGACACAAAATCCAAACTCAAGAGAAAGATGACACCACGGCAACCGCCAGGCTACTGATAGCAGAGAGGGAGCGGAGCAAGGTGAGTGAATTTGGCTCCAAAATGTGTTTTCATTAAAAGAAAAAAGACAGAAAAGTGTGGGTGATTTATCATTCACAGAATTTATGTTACTGCGTTTTTTTTTTTTTTGTTTTTTTTTTACACCGTCCTACAGGAACTAGCAGAAGGAGTAGTAGTATTTGCTAAAAATGCTTTTCCACTACACTGTACCAACTCTACTCTTTTGGGGTTCCAAAAAAGGCTGACCAGGTACTCTGAGGTACTAAAAGGGTGACGTGGAAACACAGCAGACCTCTGATTGGTCAGAGAGAATCGCCGCAGCCTCGCCGCGTCATCAGTGCGCCGCACGCACGGCATCGCCTGAACAGCGCAAACACCGTGCCCGCCATTTCCTAAAAAACTGCGTCGCCTTGAGGATGATGTCACGGTAGTTTCAGGTGGCGTCACCATGGCGACCAGTTACTGTCTTTTAGCGGAAAACCTAGAAAGTACCAAATACCAGATGAGAGTACAGTAGGTACTGTGCAGTGGGAAAGTGCCATAAGTCAGCACTTCAAAACTCCTGGGCTATAAATTAGATCATATACTTTGCATACACACATAACCCTGTTCATACATTTTTAATGCCGTGCTCTCCTCAGATGGAGCAGGAGCTGGAGAGAGCCAGAAGACTATTAGAGCAGTCAGAGGACAGCAGAGAGACCCTCGCTCACCAGGTTTGTTGGGGTGTGCTGAATGTGATTGCGCAGGCCGATCATGTGCGGGAGGCCCCGGGAGACAAAACAAAACAAATGTACGGGGCCATTAAAGGCGACTCCAGTGTTTTGGATTTCTTTCTCTGACATGCGTGACGGTCGATCGCCCCCTCCCCCCCGCGCAGGTGGAGGACATGCGCGGGGAGCTGCTGAGGGCGAGGAAGGAGAAGACGGAGCTCCAGAGGAGGCACACGGAGACTCCTCATCCACATGGCAACTACGGCGAGAGGGAGCCGGGTAGAGGTGGACCGCGAGGGCAAGGTACTAAATATATGTCTGGGCTCTGGGTGGAAAAAGTAAAAAAAAAAAAGGGAGGATCTGGGCACAGGCTAAAAAGGCCAGACTCGACCGCAGAAGCGAGTCGCAATTTGTCTTGTCATTTTATGTATCAGCGTCTTGCTAACCATACTGCCAGCTGTTTTGATTAAAATTACCTTGCAGAGCAAATGCAGGGCGGCCAAGGGAAGGCGGAGGCCTGGCACAGGAAGCGTAAAAGCAGAGAAAAGGACTAGCGGGGTGTTGATGGGTGGACTGATCGATTGGAAACAGACCATTCAGCAGTTTGACATGTTGAAATTCAGTGCTTTTCGTGATGGCGTTGATTTTAGAGCGCCAAGGGCCCAGTGGAAGCTTTAGAGTGACAGTGTCTTTTAACAGCGTTTTCGCGTTGTGTGGCCGCGTCAACCGCACGGTTCATTTTCATCGGGCATCAGTTTTGCGTTTGAATTTTAGTTTCATTTCACAGGTCAAACAGTACCTCATGTTAGAGTTCAGCGTGCTGTGATGTCATTAACAAGTCTCCTAAGTTGTTTTGCTTCTGTATCGGCATCTCTGATGTATTTAGTGCCGCTCTGAGGAATCCTGCATCACCTCATTTTAGATTTTGTTTGTGTCTTATCGACACCAAGCCAGGTGATTGACAGGGAGCGATGCAAAATAAGAGGAGGTTAAAAGTCCTCAGTGTGAGGTTGGAGAATCAGTCTCCAACCTCACCTCTGCTAACAAAATATCGCCTTGACTTGCTTTGCGGTCGCCGTTGATTTTGCTGTGTTCCGTGATCCATCGGTTTCGCGGTAATCAATTCCGACAGCAACGGGGGCGCTGACACGCTTGCGGGTGCGTCTGCCCCCACAGATCGTTCGGACCTGGAAAAGGAGGTGGCGGAGCTGCGAGTGCAGCTGTGCAAGGCCTCAGTCCAGAGCGAAGTTGAGGAACTGAGGAGGGCGCTGGACCGCAAGGAGAAGGAGAGGGCCCAGCTGGGTTTACAGGTGGAGGTGAGTCTGTGGGATCAGGTCTTGGCAGACACCAGTCAAGCACAACAGTACGACCACTGCATGTTCACCAATGAATATAACGCAGCAGCCCTGCAATAGATTCTCCCCTCAGGAGGAGTTTTATGTTTTTTTTTTTTATAATTGAATCTGTTTGAGATGTTGACATGTCCTCCTGCTTGTTATTGGGACTGTAATTTCATGCTGTTGAACTGCTCTGGGTGATACTTACAGGTGTCCCTAATATTTTGGTCATCCCACTCATAAACATTACGGTGACCAAACATCTTGGGAAAGAATTTTTTGCAGGGCTGTTGCATTATATTCTGTGGTAAACACGCAGTAGTCATAATGTTATGGCTGATCAGTGTTGGACTGTAGCCACCGATGGCTAATAACACCATGGAATCCATTATCAAAGAATATTACTGGGCATCTTGCCGCTTACTTGCATAGAACACAAACGCATAAGACGCTTTCGACGTCCTCCGACCCGACCAGGGTTGTTTCGGTATGTCGGGCATCCAAGGTCATTGAAAACTGCACGATCCCCATAAAATCACCAGATGAGGTAACAGTCGCCGCAGATCACAAGCCAAACAGGCGCCATTATCAAACTGGTGCGACGCGTTGCCTAATCTCGAAAGAAAAAAACTAGAAAAAAACAAACAAACAAAGCGTTGCTAAGCAGGGGTGTTCAAGGCTACGGTGGGTAAAATCTCACCAGAAATAGCTGCACTTTAAACGCTGGCACATTTTTCTAATCTCTGATTTCTAATCTCCCCTTTGCAGAGTAGGCGTTTAAAGATGAGGTGGGTGTTTTGCATGTATCACCTAGGGCGTCACTCGTGTTTTTTTTTTTTGTTTTTTTTTAGTTATTTATTTATCTTGTTTATGTCGAGATCAAAATGCGCCGTATTTTTTTTCCCCCTCACTTAAAAGGTAAATGAGCAAAACCGTAGTAAAAAATGGAGCACGGGGTGGAAGAGTCATTATCTGAGCGAGTGAGTGTATGTACGGGCTAATAGGCCTGCGACTAATCAGTCTGACTAACTGTCTTACTCAAAAATAAATACCTCAATTGTGCGAGGGTAACCTTACTTGCCCCTCGCTTCAGACTTCAAAAGCATCAAACTGGAAACTTCAAAGTGGCTGTGATTTTTTTTTTTTTTTTCCCCCCTGTATTTTTTTTTTTTTCTCCCTCTTTTATTTATTTATTTTGTTAATCCGGTGCAGCGACTTTTGGACTACTTTTCAGACCAGCCTCGCAGATAATCCAATTGTGGGCTACAAGTTTACGCATTCTCAACCTTCTTTGACCTCGGTGTGTTTGTTTGCTGCTCTGTTTTGGTTTTTTTTTCTTTCTTTCTTGCTCTATCCCCTCCGTTAGATTACCTTTCTCTCAGAATGGCTTTCTGTCCTGTTGCCATTTTTCTGCCTATCCTCTCGCCCTCTGCCAATTCTTTCACCTTTTTCTCTCGCCTTCCTGCGGAAAGCTAAATGGGAATAATAAGTCATTGTACGCGACTCAGATGTCGTATTAGCCGCTCGGCGATATAACTCATATGAACGTGGCGTTTTTGTTTCTGTTTTTTTGAGGTTAAAAGTCTTGTTGGGTTTAGTGACTTGGATGTGAGCTCGAGAAACTTTTAGTTACACGTTTATCTGATGCAAGTACTAAACACTACAATTACAGCAAGGAACAAACAGGCACTAAAGGGGGGAAGGGAAGATAAATATAGGATATGGTTTATGAATCATTGGAGGGCAGTTACCTATTGTACAATTGGTCGGAGCTGAGACAACTGAGAATAAACCAGTGCATCAAATCAACGGTACAACATATTATTTGTGGATTACGCAATTAAAGTTACAAATTGTGACGGCGTCAGGGGTTAAGCACCTTAATGGAGGTTCGGTGGACTTCCATTTACGTGTTCGCGGCGGCGGCTTCCTCTGGTGTCCGGAGTTGTGGCGTGGATGTTCTGAAATGAGCCCGTCGGGTGCCGGATTGACACGATTCCGAACAATCACGCTCTTTTCTTTTCCCGCACTAGGAGTTGTCGTCAGACCTGGCGCAGCAGGAGCAGCAGCGGCTGCAAATGCTGGAACAGATGATGGAGATCAAGGTATTTTTTGATCAGTTCTGTCGCTCCACAGTACAATTCATTGTAGCCGGTCATTTTATCTCAGGGACTCCAAACAAGAGTATATCAGAAAGCATGCTGGGCCTCGTGCTTAATTGTGGTCCTAAGATCCACAGAAGTATAAAATACAAAATTAAAAAAAAATTCAATATTGAGATCCCTCAGAATTGGATCTTTGAAACATTGAGGAATCCAGAGCTACATGCGGATGTTTATTGTCAAAGGAATGTCCACATAACTTGAGTTCAGGCTGGGTGATTGCTGAAGATGAAGGGTGAAGGGATCACCCAGTAATTATTGGAGTTCATTTTGACAGGGGCATTGATGTCTGAATTTCCTTGCCTTCCATTTAGAATTAGATGAGCGATTTCCCTGAACGCTGCTTGCAATATGCCAACTTCATGGTGGCACTTGAGGAAAAGTCAGGGAGTCACTGAAGTCCTCATGGTTCATACTTTTAACAACCTGAATATCAGTGACAAAAATTTCATGGAAATCTATTATTAGTGCATTTCTCAAAAAAAAAAAAACCCCACAAATTTGGGCCTGATGGTGGCCGTAGAGGAAATGTCGTTAAGAATCATTATCTGGGAAGCATGGACGTCTGCATGAAGTTAAAAGCTAATTCATCAAGTTTCCGTTGAAATATTTAACAGGATGAGTGAAAAGTTTGAGCTGCCTGTTACACCGGAGTAAAAGTCAGGGGGGTCACCGAAGTCATTAAGATTCATCTTCCGAGAACCATGAATATTTGCCCTAAATTTAACGAGTCATTGACATACGTATTACTGTGTTTTCGTCTGGACCAAAGCGGCGCAACAACAGGCTGACATTTTCATCCCTGGAAGAACGCTGCCAACATGGCGAAAAACACCGATTTAGGCGAGTTATACAGAATGAAAACGCGCTTTATTCATGAATTCAAACACCTTTTTTTCTTCCAGCGTCGAGGGCAGGCAGAGAGGAGGGAGTCGGAGGCGTTACTCCAGGCGAACACCAGGAACAGAGAGGAGCTGAAGACCAGGGCCCAGGAGGCCGTGCGCCAGTGGAGGGCAAAGTGCAAGAGGCTGCAGAAGGAGCTGGAGGAATCCAAGACCCAGGTTCATTTCCATGCCGACAAGGCCTCACAGGTCAGTTGAGGCAAATGTATTCATCACATGACCTTTCACACCACCGAGCTCCGCAGCAGCTGCGACTAAATAACTGCCCATCTTCATAATGTTGGCTCTCCTCCACATGGGAGAAAAAACTGTCCGATAAACTGATTGATTGTTCTGTATAATAAATAGTGTTTTGATCTGTGTAAAAACCCTGAAACTAAGAATGGTGTGTTTGTCAGGTTGGAATGAGCACCTCATGTCTTCGTTGGGAGTGGGTCCTCCTCTCTGGAGCCCACCATGCTGCATCGCCAAATGCTGCAAATTAGCATTTAAATAATCCTTCAGGAATTTAACAATCATTCCCCAGGAAATGAACCTCCCCACCAAATCCTACATCTTGCTTCTTTAATGTATTAGGATGTTTATTGCATTATCATTAAAAAAAAAGGAAATACAAGAATGAACTTAGACCAAGTTGCTCGGAAGTGGTCTGCCCTTTTTTCATGATTTTGGCAGTGCAGAGATGAAAATTGTCAAACCTGCCCCAGAAATGTACAAGATCATCATGCCATTTACTTTATATAGAGCAAACCACCAGTGTTGCACGTTAAACTCAACATACTCGTTATGAAAAACACCAGCTAGTCTGTAAATTGTATCTTGTGTCTTTTTCCAAAGACTGAAAAAGTAGCCCCGATGATGTCAGCGTCAGAGGATGTTATCTCAGCTGGGGCCTAAGAATTAGACGGTTTTCAACCGGCATGGCAGACTGGAGGTGTGAGTCGAGAAGAAGTGGACATTTAGAAAGGCTTGATCTAATGAATGGCGCCATTAGTGGATTTAGGATTGGGCGTGTATGGAGCTTTTACAAATAAGAGACTGACAGTTTGGCTATTCTGGCCCCTGCCGCTTTGATTTTGAACATTCTTTTTCTTCTTTCTTGCAAACTTCCTGTCTTAACTGGAATATTGTACCGAGTCACTGAAGTGTCTCCTTCAAAAGCAGCATTTTGCCTCTAATAATTTGGATGTTCAAGCCGTGTGCGGAAGGTGTGGTCCTTTTTTAAAAAGCAAAACTGCTTTGGCAGCAGTCATATTGACAGAATAATTGGTATTTTCCTGCTTGGACAGTCGATCCCACGGTGCCTAAAATTACCAATTTTTGCGGCGGGTGAGATAATAGCAAAGCAACAACAACAACAAAAAAAAAGCACTCTATGTACTGTCACAAAATATTTAAAGCGTGCGTGCCGCTGCAAATCTGTTCGGCTCTGCTTATGATTTAATCTAGCCCCACGTCTGTGCCCGTGTTAGTCGCTATGCCAATCCAGACTGCTTAGTAGTCAGCTGCTTTATAGTTCCAATTGGCAGTGGCTGTGTTTTTCAGCTTATTTTTGAAGAAAAAAAATCTCTCAGTTGTCGCACACTGGCAACAGGATATACAGCACGACATTAGCAGACCTTTGCACATCCGACTGTACCACACTGACCAGGTATAAGTCGGCATTGTATAGCAACCAACGCACAAATGCCAGTCAGCTCTGCAAGTCTGCTCGCCACAGCTTCTGTCTGAGATGTTCCAGCTTGTGCCGCTAGCCCAGCCGGCAGCGGCGGCGGCAGCAGCTAGCTAGCTGGCAGCATTAATTAAAACAGCTGTCTGTCTTTTTCCTGCCGTAGCAGTCGACTCGGGCTCATGCTTGTCTGCTTTTGACTTTGACAGCATGTTCTAAAAAAGCAAAGCAATCAATAATGCATTTTTTTTTTTTTTTTCATCTCCAGTTGTAGATTGATTGATGGCGATGCCCCAGGCGGGCCAGAGGAAAGCACGACTTGGCTTAGCCCAACTTCCTGTAGTTCTGAAAACCGGCAGACGCCAGAGTGCATCAGTGTATGTTTGAAGGAAACTTAAGCCGCAGCGATACCGAGTACGCTGTCAGACGTGGTAATTGACAACACTGCAAACTCATGTCACGTTTAAAAAAAATTTCCAGCCAACTGCCCTCCATCCTCTTTGTTCATGCACATCACAGAGGACACACAAATTCAGATCTGTGTGTTTCAGGGAGGATGAATCAACATCCTCCAATTACAGAAGCTGATGTGTTTATGAGGCTTCATGGTCCAGTTCCTCCGTGGCCTTTCATCGCAGAAATGGACCGGAAAATATGCCCAAACAGCACCTTCAAGTAAAGTGATTGAAAAGGAGAGATGTGAATAAATTTCCATCTGTCGTACCACACACTCCTGTCTTGTGATGAAGTGTGGAGTGGTCTTAGCTTGAAATAAGGGGAAAGGAGAGGCTACCTAGAACCACTGAATACCTTTTTTTTAAAAACACGGAAGAATAGTAGTACACGATGAGACTGGCTTTGTAGCTCATTAGTGACGTTTGAAGTTACAACTTTAGTAATACAACTGAAAATGCAGTCAAGTGGTCTGAGAACCTTTGCAAGGTATGTTTCAGTGGTTGTGTTTGGGTGTATAATTAGTGGCTGACTATTGTTATTAGCTTCAAAGTCACCTCCCAATGATTTCCATTCTGTTTGAACCGAGTGAGTCACCTCCAAACTCGCAGTCAGCAGCCCTGCGCCTCGCAGACGCGCCGACTCCCACCTGCCATACTCGACGTGACATGAATTAATTACAAAATCATTTCTGCCCCCTTAATGAATAAGGATAGAGAATCAAGTGCTCAATTAAATGATTAAGTTCTGAGCTACAGCAAAGTCTTTGCAAATTCCAGTCAAAGCCAGAGTATTAGAGGCAATCTGCCTTAAACAGACCTGACCATTGTCCCTTATCTCGCAGCTGAGTGCTAGCTTTTTCCTATCAGTGCCAGAGCTGGTACTGCACATGTTTCCCTTCCCCGTCTCTCTGTCACTCTTTTCTCCCGGTCTTGTCGTTATTGTTAGAGCTCCTCTTTGTACGCCATCCTCCTCCTTTTCTTTTGTCATTCTTCATTTCCTCTCTCTTTTCCGTCCTCCCCCGCGCTCCCTCTCTTTTCTCCCTCCAGGCAGCCAGGGAAAAAGAGAGCTCACAGGCCCAGCTGAAGGCGCTGAGCCAGCAGAACGAGGCGGCCCGCAGGGAGCTCGGTGAAATCCTAGGCCGTTTGGCCCAGCGCGAAGAGGAGCTTCATCGCAAGGGCGTGGAGCTCTCTGAGACCTGCCAGCGCCAGTTGTCACTGGAGCAGGAACTCAAGGAGGTGCGGCTCGAGGTCCAGGAGCGTCTTGGAATCTGAATTTCAAATCGCCGCGCAGGCAGAAATGGCTGTCATTTAGCAATCTGCACCTTTATGAAGTTTAATCATTATTCTTGAAATTTCAGCCCTTTTTAGATTATTTGTTAACAGATTCTAAACCTGTTTGAGTGTCGGAAATATGTCTGTGCATATTCTCATTCACCATAGATCATACATATCTCAAGGAATTGAATCAGGTCAGCTGGGCTTGGTTATGTGTCTGGAAGACGTTTGGCCCCTGATCCAAGCGGGCTTCATCAGCTCATGCCGTCTCCAGTCATTGTCGCTCGGTCCACTCCCTAAATCCATAAATCCAAGCTGTGTCTCATAATCCCGTCCCTGTTCATGTCCCAAGACTAGAAGCGAGTCTTTAACTTGTTCAAAGGGGCAAGTCCAGTTGACCTGATTAAATTCCTTGAGAAACAGCGGTTCAAGTAAATGGAATAACATTTTGAAATTCTCGTTAGCTACGTGAGAAGTGTCTTGTTCAACTCGAGGTTTTAACAATGTAAAATATGCAACAAAAACCTCAACCGCAGTTAGAATCATTTAAAACTCCCGACCCCCAGGCGAAGGAGAGCTCGGCTGCCCTGCAGGAGGAGAATCGGCGTCAAGCTGACATCCAGGCGAGGCTCAAGGAAGAGAACCAGAGGCTGGAGGAACGAGTGGACACGCAGGTCCGCCGCTGTCAGCGAGACCAGAGCGTGCACGTCGAGCTCCAGGCTGCGCTGAACCAAATGACCACCGCCAATGCCCAGCTAGCCCAGCGTCTGGCTGACGAGGAGAGGGCCAAGAACGAGCATCAGAAGGCCGCGCTGGAGCTGCAGTCCAAGCTGACGGGGGTCCAGGAGGAGCGGACCGCGCTGGGGCAGCAGCTGCAGCTGGAGAGAGACGTGCATCAGAAGGAACTGGAGAACATGAAGGCGACGATCGAGTGCAGCAGGAGCAAGAAGGAGCGAGAGCTGCAGGACATGCTCAGACACTGCAATCAGGAACGCAACGAAATCCAGGCCTGCCTGAAGGAAGTCAAGGTCGGCCCCTTTAGCAATGTTCTCATTTTTTCCCACCTGTGAAATGTACACTGAGGCATACATAGAGGCCCCTTCAAAAAAAAACGCCATCAGGAATGATGCACACTTTGAAATCCTAAGTCGAGACAGCTTTCATGGTTTAAACGGATTCTTATTAACTTGATTGCGTGGTGCGATGGCCGCTCACCGCCCTCGTCCTCAACCACAAAATCCCATCAGCCTCCATTCAAGCGTCATTCCGTCGGCATTGGTTGCAACTACTATAACACAATATAGCATGCTTTTCATAGCAATAGTTTAATTTAATTTGCACTGTGCCAGACT
>CAAKHG010031646.1:11240-21629 GCA_901007715.1 Dactylopterus volitans | reverse complement strand
CTTGGTAATCCATCGATCTTCCAGAGCTTGGCTCCATCTTTATGTCGGGTTTTGATCTGCACAATAACGAGATCAGTGACAAATACATAATGTTTGGTCAGCGACAACAGAATTTGACAGATTCTACGGAGGGAAACACAGGACAATACTTATCTACGATAAGCAGGACAGCGGTCCGAGAAGGAAAACACAATCATCTGAACTTAGTGTTTTACCTCTTGTTTGATACGTTGGTGGTAACTGCTGTGACCGAGGCCAGCGAGACGGTGTCGGCGTCGGGGCGTCCTCCCGCGAACATGTCCTGGCGATCCAGGTTCTCTGTCTCCAGAATAGCCGGCTCATCTGAGGTCACACGAAAGACCACTTGTAAGTCACACTGAAGTATTCAAAAACATGGCCGCCATGGAACCCAGTGCTGCATGACTGAGGTTCACCGGCCAGTCCTGTTCTGAAATGCATCACAGCTTCTGTGTTGAAGTACGACCGGTGACTGTGGTCCTATGTGGCATTTATAAACCTGCAAGTGATTGATGAATGCATTTCTGCCTCCCGGGAGGTTTGAATAACCCCAAGAAGCTAATAGGGGAAGTGAGGTAATTGCAGCACTTCTCTTTTTTTCCAAGTAAAGAATAAATATAAAGAAAGCAGGGGGATTTTTTTTTCAAACTCTCGAGGAAAGGGGGCTGACACGGGCCGGCAGCCAACACGAGCCGCCGGCCGCTCTGACCCGTCTTTGTTACCGTTACCTCCGTTCCTGTCCTCCTTGTGTCCACGGTGCTTGCCACGCTTCATGGTTCAGGGCAGGTCTTTGTGTGCTCTGTGAAAGACAGTTATGCCGTTTAACTCCTCTTTCAGCTTTACGTGGAAGAGGAGCAGAGGTCTCGAACACCTGGACTCATTAGACCAGCAAAGGACTTCTGCAAATTGTCAGCGCTTGCCCTGCTGCTAGAACTACGTGGCCTTTGCTTGTTCCGCTATATGTTGTAGGACATAACACTGTAACTCCTCAACATACTTCGCCAGCGTCTTACAAGACAGTAGGAGGACCTTTGCTAATTGCGCTCAATAAAGGTCCGGGCGCGAATGTGAAATTGTCTGAATTATTCAGAGAATTTTAAATATTAAATACAAGTCAACTCGCCGACACGCGGCGTATCGAATTGTCATAATTTTGCACCTAAACGGCCCGCGCGGCCACGCCCTCCTCCAGCCGCATTCAAAAGGCCTTTCAATTATTCAAATCAGCTGACCTTCATACATCAATTAAAGGGGATAGATTTCACACGCGCTGGGGAAAATAATACAGTTAGAACAATTAACGGGCCGCGCTGGACGTGCGGGCCTGACTTTTCCACGGCGGCATTGTTTTGGTTTAAAATGGTGAGAAATAATCAAGTAATATTGACTGTTTTCACGGCTGGCCTTTAAAAAATGTATGCGGATTTGACCTGGATGCCAATAAAGGCCTGACCTTTCCTAGGAATCGTGTGTTCGCCCAGTTAAAAAATTCCACAGCTTTGCGTAATGCTTGGGTTAAAAAAAAAAAAAATCAAAAAAATTCAATTTAGAGCACACCTCAGTTCAGTATAGATTTTGGAAAACTATCAATGCTATCAATGCAGGAATCTTATTAAAAGCCAGGACCTGTGTAAACTGACGAATGCTATACAACCTGCACGTAGCACTGGAAAAGCAAACAATCAATAAGCGCAGTATATCCAAAATACATGGAATGTTAAAAACTGCAACCAACCGTGAATGGCAATTTCCGCAGTTTTCACAGGAAAAAAAAAAAAAAAAAAAAAAACCGGATTCCGGCTAACAGTAAGAGGCTGACCGGAACAAACGTTAAATGTCACAGAGTTCCTCCTGAGGCCTGCATGATAATTCCTTGCTTATCGCGTCGGAGCTTTGCTTTGACGTTGCGTTGCTCCGAAATAACAACAGCCCGATGATACATACCATACAACAGAATGATGCTCTTGTCTCGTGCTTCCCCTGAGGACCTCCGACAAGTCTCCTGCAAGGGAAGGAGCCCCTGAAAGACTTTTTTTTTTTTTTCTCCCCCTCTGAAACGAAAGCAGCGCTACATCAACATTTTAGCCATTTACACGGCAGCGAGAGAATAAGGCTGCAAAGTTAGGCTGCCCGGAAAAGAATCGGGTTTGTGCGAGCCTGAAGTCGAGCAGGAGTGATGTGATACATCAATGAATAGTGCATGAGTGTTGAACCCGAGACTGGTAACTATAACTCGGGGCTGCTGAGAGACGTCACTGTGAGCGGAGTCTGCCAATCCTCAGGCCGCAATGATATGTTAAAGATATCATTTTTGCCTAATATCATTTTGCCTCATTTTGGTGTGGTGGCTGAAGTATGAACACCTTTGAACATGCAGATTGTCGACGGAGCGAGTTTGTCAAATTGTGCCCGCATTATTGATCCCTAACTGGAGCCACCCTGACATAGAAAGGGAATATTAATAAAGTGTGGTTGCACGTGAGGGATTTCTGGAGTTTCAAGTAAGTGGAGTTGCACGGTGAAAGGTAAAACAGGTTTTTGGTTATATTTAAGGAAAGTTCAGTGCACCGCTGACATGAAAGTGTACTATCATAACATTACACTGGGAAAAGATTCCGGGGTGTGATCATGATATTCTGTCATAAGTGGCAGAATTTCATGGAAGTAAAGAATAAAATGTCTGTTAGCGCAGTCTGGTTGGAGGAACACTCCCCTTTTTAATGGGTCACCACTCCAAACTGGGTTTTTGGAACAGAGGAGGTTTTTTTTTTTTTTTTTTGGTCATGTAATCAACAGTTGGTGTCCAGTCACAGTTTAAAAAAAAAAAAACAAAGACCACAAAAACAGCACATGTCCATTTCTCCTAAGAATAACCGCAGTTTTTTTTTTTAAGGAAGGTTGAATTTGCTGCATTTCCCCCACTAACTAAAAAAAGAAAAGAGTTAAAGGCACTGATTGCCTTACATTATTTTTTTTCGATGCATGCATTAGCAACTTCTACTCAATGCGACGTCTACTGCATGCTGAAGTACAACTCACCCTCTCATCAATTACACATGCGGGCGGTCTGCGAGCCATACGTCAAAGTCTAAAGTTGCTGGTGTCCGATGCGACAAGGCCCTGAATTATTCACGCTCCCCAATCCTTGTTGCATGTGGCGCCCTCGTTACGTGCTGGCACCGCCGTTCACAACAAAACGAATAGACTCCGCTCGGAGGGCGCAGCAGCCGGACATGATGTTACCATGTCTTTGTGGTTCACCCCTTGGAGATGCTTGGAAACCGATATTTAACTGTAAAAGACGAGGCGTCCTCTCCCTGTGCGTCCGCTCCCTGTGCTGTTGAGGGATTCTTCCCTTAATTACACGATTCAGTACCGGCCGAGAGGGGGTTGAGGAGATGCCCCAGTTCCTCCGGGATGGCCCGTGACCATTTCAGCAGCCGTGCACGGTTACCGGCTTCCCCTTCCCCTGGCTAGTATACGAGCCTCGCTCTCTGACGGGTGCTGTCATCGAAACGCCACTTTTAAACACCCGGCGGACGACATAAAAATCGACGGGCCGAGGCCGTGATTCGAGCAAAAGAGCGCCTTTACGCGATTAAATGTATGGCCGGCCAGCTTTAACTCCCAAAACATCTGATATCTGAGCAGAATCAGAAATGCTCTACTAATCCGGGAGGGGAAAACTGCATTTTCGATGGATATTTGGCAACACGAATGCACATGCATGAACGAGCGAACCAAGCCCTTAAACTGACACCTCTGACGGTGTCGTCTAGGGTGAACCGCTGAATGACTTGATACCAACCCATGCAATCCTATCCCATGTAGGTCCAGCGTCCACGGCATTTTTTTTTTTTTTTTTTTTTTTTTTGGCTGTTGGTTGTAAGCCCGGTTATCACCATCTTGTTTGTGCCTCGCCGATTCTGCGCACACCACCTGACCACGGTGTCGCGTGTCCTTATGACACATCTCAGACTCTGGGATGGGGACGCCTGGCAGGCCTCAGCGCTGAAACGGAGCCGGGGTGGTGGTGTTGGGGAGGGGGGGGCGTCGTTATTGCCGGTGCCAGAGGGAGGCAGCGAACAAGCCGCGAAGCACGTAGGGCCCAGCAGAGCTGACCTCGGCTGACCCCCCCACACCCCGAGGAACTCAATTAATCACATAATACAATAATTAGCTGATTCGCTCCACGGCTTGAAAGGTCTGGTCCGCCCTAAGAGCTAATCTTTCCCTCGCATTGCCCGTTTGGCCAAACCGGAACACGACTGTGCTTCTTCTCCGGCCGTCACCAGCTTTCCCCTAAGACAGCGTGAGGCAGTTAGTGTTCGAAATCGCCCCCTGTCGCGGATGTAGTGCATACAGGGTATACGCCATTTTGTAGTGTTGTTCGAATCATTTCATCCACTATATAGTGGACGACAAAATACCCCCAATGCACCGCAAAATTGAGTGAACACAATGCAACACTGTCGTGTCGTCCGCTATGTAGTGCACTACATCATATAGGCGATGTAGCGGATAGGGAGTGAGTGGGTGAGTGAGTGAGTGAGTGATTACGAACACAGCTTTTCTTTCTCGCTGACGTAAATCTACTCTTGTCGCCCACTTCCTCCTTCGTGAGATGGGTTAAGGAATCAATCATAGCCGAATCACAGGCGGCCAACACAGGAGTGACCGCAGCACCACCCGGTGGCCGGTTTGCGGTACTGCCGTCTGGGGCGTGGGGGGGCGACGGTGAAGTGGAGCAGGTGCGACCGGCCGCCCGTCCAACGCGTAATTGGTAATTGGACTCGTAAGTGCCGCTGGTTCAGCTTGGCGGCGAGCTAAGTGCCTCGCCAGCGAGCGAATGAATTCATCATTAGCTGATGCAGAACTCCGCTAAGCTGATATACCTGGGAACCCCCCCCACCCCCTATAAATTGCACCAAAAATCAGCTATCATAGATGAGCGACGTACATTTGTCATCCCAAAGAGCTCCATCCTTAAACGACGTGTTCAGCAACGCGCAGGGATACTGGTGTAGCGCGGCGCTCACGTTGCCAGGCTCAGCCAGCCACGATCAAGGACCTGGAACTGTCGGATTAATCGACATCAATGTTTTATGATGAAGGGTTATTTCAGTGCAGGTGGTCACGTGTAAACACACCAGCAACCCCGACGGTCTTGCTGCGTGTTGAATATCAGAGCCGCCAACAGATAATAATGATAACAGGGAGAACCTCACGGTCCGTGTCTAATAACCTATCTGCACTGGGATATCGTTTGGAATCGTTGTGTCACAGTTATAGGATTCTCTGAAGTCTCTCCCTTCTCTTTGTTTGCTTCCACGTGTCCACTCTGTCCCTCCATTTGTGGAACATCTTGTGGTGTCTTGTGGTGTTCCGGCAGTCCTGACCAGGGGGCGGGGGGGGAAGGTTGAGCCTCTGCAGTAGCTGAGGGGAGAGGCCGGCCCAGACGTCTGCCGGGCCGGGCCGGGCCCACGCACGGAACCTACGTGCAAGAAACACTGTTTACAGCAGAGCAGCGGGCGCCTCTGGGGCTTAAACTGGAAGCTGCAACACAGGCGAGCATTCTCCTGTTGACATTAAGCAATATCTGATCACTCTGAAGATGAGAGCTGCTGATAAGCGTTGAGGAATGTAATGGGGGGGAAACAAAGTTACCACGTTTGCAATCACACAAGACAAATAAAGGCAACCCATTCTCAACCCATTCTGACTGCCACAATTATCAGATTTATCTGTCTTTTTTGTTTTGTTTTGTTTTGTTTTGTTTTGTTTTGTTTTGTTTTGTTTTGTTTTGTTTTGTTTGATTAATCATCTGATCATCCCAGTTTCACATGAGCGAGCATAGTTTGGCAAGAAAAAGGGATATTAGTTCTGCTATTATTGACCTTTCAGTAATTCTACTGCTTTTAATATTAATAAAAACTAAAATAAATGATTACTCTGCTGTATATTTACATTATCAGAATATAGAGTTTAGGTGAGATCAACACTGAATATATTATTTTAGTCAGATCATGCACAATATAGTCAATGCACCTTAAGTTTTGTTTTTTTTTCTTTTTTCAAGAGAATGGGATTTAATTATACATTGGATTAAGTATTTTGATGACTGAAGTTCAGATTAAGTGCTGGGACAACATGTGGTTGATCAGACAATAGAGCTTATCACCACGTGGAGGAGCTACATCTTTTTGAATTAGCTTCATTTGATATTATCAATAAATAAATAAATGCGTAGCTCAGGTTCAGGAAAAGCGAAGGGTGACAATTTCATTCACCAGCAAGAGAGACCCCCACCTAGTGGACATATCATGACATTCAACAAGGGGGAATCATGGGTAAAGATAGGTTTTTTTTTCCCCCCCTCATCTAACGAGGACACAGGCTTCGTCAGACCCCATTAATACTCAAGCGATGTATGTCAGTGAATTTTGTACCACTGTTGTCATGGCAATTATTCATGAGGACAAGCTCTCAGCGTTGCTTCCATTTTTCATTTTTTTTTTTCTTTCCCTGTCTCCAGGAAGCGCTGCATCCCTTCAGCCACCTCCATCTCACGAGCAGCGTAGCGTGGCGGGGGGAGTTAAAGTGACACGGCAGCTATATTCTGTGAAAGTAAAGCAGAGCAGCACACAAGGGTGAGATCTTTAAGGGGGGGGGGGGGTAGCCTTTTTATAGATGAGCCCTCACTGAGGAGCAGAATCTCCTTAAGCTCGCAGGAGTCTGGAGTAAATTTCCACCGTGGATGCATCCTCATCTGCCTCCCTTCCACCGGGCAAGATCATAACTAGACGCTTTGTTTTCATGCTTTCATCTCCATCTTTTTCTTTCTTTTTTTTTTTTTTGCGAGGCACAGATGGACAAGCAGCTGATGCAGGAGGCAGTTCCCCGCGCAGCCCGCTCCGAAAGCGAGGACCCGGAGGCATCTTGAAATAGAAATTCAAAAGAGGAGGAGGCTGAGGGGGAAAAAAGAGGGAGGAGGAGGAGGGTCCGGGTTGGAGCGAGAGCATTGGTATGCCAGGCTCCATACCCAGCATGGCTGTGCAGAAGAAGCAGAGTGTCATCCCTCCGTCGCAGGGACCGCTGTCTTCACGTACCATCCAGAGCCAGAAGAAGGGGAATGCATTTGAAAGGACAAGAGGTTGGTAGCCTCCATCTTCGATTTTTGCTATAGATTTGTCCGGTCCCAAAAAAAACAAACAAACCAAAAAAAAAAAAAGATGAGCCTTTTCCACGCAGCTGAGCCAGACCACATCAGCCCCGTATCATATCGATGACGCACGAGTAGAATAACCGATCATGCTTTCCCTTTAAGATGCGATTCGCCGTTGTGTAATTGAGCGTGCTGACCATGAGCATGGGGGAATCAGGAGGCATCCGTGGACGCAGATTACGTAATACACACAGAATAATTACCACGTCTATGTAGTTTAACCCTTAAGGATTTCCCCCCTCCCCCTTTTTGTGAGGCCTCTCGTGCTTTTGTTTTAGTTATCTTTCCAGGAAAACTGGTCAGGTGCTTGCATGTTCTCTGCGCCTTTTATTTTTCAGACGCTTTATAATGGCTCTTTCATGAGCAGCAGACCTCAAGGCCATCTGCTCTCAATAGTCACCATTTGGAACAGACTTATTCTGGCTAATCTGTTGTAATGTCAACCGCTTGACTTCATCCGTTGAAATAAAGGATGCATTCAGAGGTGGAGTCCCAATAGTTGGTTCGGGAAAGGCAGAAAACCAAAACAGAGGTCTCACAGACATTCCAAGATTCTGGAAAATAACACCTCGCAAAAAGTAAAGGTGTTGTTGTTGTTGTTGTCTTTGTAGCCGCCAACTTTTTCCCCTTAATTTGCAGCAAATGCCGCGAATGTCAAGCCGAATTCCCAGGCGAGGAAAACAGCCGCCTCTGTCACAGCGTCCCCGCGGGTCAACGCAGGTTTGTCAGCTCGCCGCTGGTCGAGCGTCACACTCATCCCTTCATCAGCTGCTGTCTTGTTAGGTCCTCTGTTCTGCCGCCAAAAAAAGAAAGTGACTGTAAAGTCTGATCTGATGTTCCAGGATCCAATGGACAAAATGTGGACGAGAGGCTGAAGGCGGCGCGTGAGCGGAGAGAGGAGAGCCAGAGGTTGATTGGTATGTGCGCTGCAGAGTTGGCAGACTCGTTAAGGCCCTGTCCTAAATTTCTATTATACCTTTTTTTTTCTTTTTTTTCCCCTCACTTAGCCTCTCGGGAGCTGAGCAGGTTGGAGCGCGAGCAGCGGGCCAAGCGTTACTACGAGCAACAGCTGCAGGAGCGCAAGAAGAAGCTCCTGGAGCAGAGGGTGAAAGAGGAGAGGCGGCGGGCCGCCGTCGAGGAGAAGCGCAAGCAGAGACTGAAGGAGGAGAGGGTGAGTCCGCGCCGCCAAAACGGGGGCAGATGATTTCACAGTGTGGCCGGACTCCGGCACTGAACCTCGTCCCCGTGGATTCAGGAGCGGCACGAATCTTTAGTGCGCCGGACCCTGGAGAAGAGCCAGAGGGCCCAGCAGAACTCCAGTCAGAACTCCAGAGGAAGGAAGCTCGCCAAGAACGGTGAGCAGGAGCGAGAGCGGCCCCTTTCTTCTCTCTTTTAACAGAATCTTAACCTACAACTCCATACTTATTGCTCTCTGTGTGGTATATCTTAACAATTCTTGGCATGCCTTATCTTTTTTTTTTTTTTGTTTTGTTTTTTTTTGCTTCACTTAAAACTTTGCGCCGATCAATACACTAGCTCCACGCCGCTCACCACTCACAACATGGGAGAGGAACTTGGTCAGTCGCCTCCTCACCCCCACATGCTCTTATCTGGCCAGGAGCAAGAGTGCTGGTTGTCACTCAGGAGAAGAAGGTACTTACCCCCATGATAACATCATTTGCTTTGGACGATCACGGCAACGCTAATGCCTCGTGGCTCCGACCGCTAACGCTGCTGGTTTTCCTCTCTGTTTACGAACCGTCTCACATTCCCACCTCATTCCCACCGTTTCCCCCCCGCCATTTGCGCATATTTCTCCAATCTCCTGCGATTGTGGCACAAAACACTGGCTTAGTTGTCCATGTTTGTCGCCGTGCAGTTTCATGTCACTCCATGAACACCACCAGCACCACCCCTCCAAA
This sequence comes from Dactylopterus volitans, assembly GCA_901007715.1. Taxonomy (NCBI): domain Eukaryota; kingdom Metazoa; phylum Chordata; class Actinopteri; order Syngnathiformes; family Dactylopteridae; genus Dactylopterus; species Dactylopterus volitans. The sequence continues at coordinate 12,464 of CAAKHG010031646.1, read as the reverse complement.
ACCCCCGCAGCACAGGCCGCCCGCCTCCCCGGCCCCCAGCACCAGGCGACAAAGGAGCATCAGTCTCCCGCAGGTAACTCCTTGAACGCGCTGCAATGCAACGGCAGAGGTTACATTGTCGCTGTGATGTTTAGGATCACGGCATCCTAAAAATTCTTTTAGGTTAAAGCGGCAAAACAGAGAGATGCTAAAAGGAAGAGCGCAAACACCAGCTCCAGTGTTGGATCGCCTCCCATCAAAGTCAGTGTCAAACAAGCCGTGGTTACACAGAGCAGAACAGCTTCCCCCTCGCCGGATCGGTAGGTGTAATGTGTGAGGAACGGAAAAAGAAAAACATCAGAGTAACAGTCCTCTGAAGAAAGTGAAGCATTTTTTTTTCTTCCCTCCACCGGGCTTCCAAGGACTCCCCGAAGATCAATCAGCAGACATTCAACTCCACTTCAGCTGGAACTCCCATCAGTCCCGGAGGAAGATGTTTCTGTTTGCAGTTCTGCCCTCTCTCCTGGTAACTCGAGGCCTGTCAGGACGTCAGCCGAAGGTCGGCAGGAGAGAACGGAGCAATCCACAGGGACTCCGCGTACAAACCTGCCCAGCCCGGAGACAGACGCCGCAACCAGGACGGCAGGAGACGGAAGTAAGCGTCCGCGGGTGAAGCGTCGGCTCAGCTTGTAAGCTATTAGCGAAACGCGCCGCGGATAGATATCGAGGTTGATGTCGTCCCCCACCACCTCAGGTCCGTCCAAGATGCCTCCCCATCCGGGCCCGCAGCCTCCTGAGGTCACATGCAGGCCCTCGGCTGGCACCACCAACCCAGAGGAAGCCTCGCGTCTCCTTGCTGAAAAGAGGAGAGAGGCCCGTCTGCAGAGGGAGAGAGAGGAGCAGGAGCGCCTGCAGAGGGAGGAGGATGAGCGGTGAGTAGTCGCCCGAACAGCAGCGGGAGGCCCGGTCGCTCGGAGGGAGGCAGATGTTTCATGTTCAGCCGTGTGTCCAGCCGGGTTCGCGAGGAGCTGGAGCGCAAGAGGGTGGAGGAGCGGGCGCGACAGCAGGCCGAGGCTCAGCGGCTCATAGAGGAGAAGAAGAGGAGGGAGGAAGAGGAGCAGAGACGAGCCGAGGAGGAAAGGGCTCAGGCCATGAGGGAGGCTGCTCTTCTGCAGAAACAGGTGAGCGACACACACACACACACACGCACACACACACACACACACACACACATGCACATACATG
>CAAKHG010031645.1:3905-15186 GCA_901007715.1 Dactylopterus volitans | reverse complement strand
CCAGGTGGTTTGATGATGGCAACTGTCGCACAGTGTTCGGGGTCATGCGTGTCACCTCTCCCCCTTATTTCCTTTTCATTTTTAGAACTCCAGTTTGTGCATATTTTTGAGTGCTCCGAGATCCGCGGTCCGCATGTTGCCAGGCCTGCTCTTTTAATGAAAGTTGATTAAAACAGGAGTCGTTGCGACCCAGGAAATCTGATTGGTTGACTCGTCATCGCGCAGGTGCGCTGGTCAACCAGCAATCCCGCCTTATCAATAAAATATGACCCTGCTGTTTCCATGGTAACGCGTAAAAATACATCAACTGAGCATAAAACCAGCGGCGTACTTTGTTGATACAACGTGGATTGTTTTGCAGATTTTGATGTACACTGAGCATGACGCAGCAAGCATGACACTGACTGCCGCATGTTTTCCATCGAGTACGCTCAATTACCCAACGAGGAGGAGTTTCATGTTGAATCTTCTATTGAATGTATTTGAGAGAGGTCCTGACATATTTGAATTACCATTATCGGGACTGTAATTTGTGACGCTGTTGAACTGTGCTGGGTCACACTGCGAGGTGTTCCTAATATTTTGGTCATCCCACTCATATGCATTGCAGTAAATGCATTAAGCTTGAAACAAAATATATATATATATATATATATATATTGCAGGGCTGCTGCATCATATCTTATGTTCAACACGAAGTGGTCATACTGTTACGGCTGAAGAGGGAGAGGATACAAATATCACAGAACCAAAACCGCAATCACACAAAACTCTTCAGTCGGGAAAATCCCACCGAGGCTCCAGTTGGCTGCTAGCTGTTACTGAGACCCCGCCCACTTCATGGCACGCCACACGGTGGTTTCACAGTTTCCCACTGGCATGACTGTGTTCCAGTTATTAGATAGCAAAGAGATGACACTAGGAATTTTCATTTTTTCCGTGTTGAAGGGAAACTGCCTTCAACCTGAACGTGTTTTGATTCTAACTTTTATTTTGCTGGTAATTGCCACACAATATTGCATTAAGGATGTGCTCGTTGGCACCGCGGCGGCGCAGCACAACTGAGGCGCAGTAATGTTGCTTAATTGCAGCAATTATTACAAGTACGTACAATGGAGGGGCACGATTTAGTCTAAAGCAGCAGCACTCAAGCAAGATTATAACAAATAGAAATATGAAAGGACCTCAACTTTAGCTTCTCAAAACTATAGATTTTGACTCTGAGAGCAAAGAGCGCTAAAGATGACGCCAGAGCAGGTTTTATCTCATACTGAACCGGGACGAAGACAAAACCCTGACACTGCAGCACCTTCAGGAGGACCTGGCGGGCCTGACCCCCGGCTCACCCGATTGGTCGGCTCGGTAAGTGGCACCCCGGATCACACAGCAAAGCTTCTGTGCTGCCCGCAGTTTTTAAGTTTGAACAGCTGTGACTGTTTACTCGCGTTCATTGCGCCTAACTGATGTTGCAAGGTTAAAACGCTGAATTGCTGAACTTGTGTGTTATTCTTTATGGTTCTGCCACGCTAGAACAGACTTCCCTCGTGTTTTTAATGCATTTCCTTCATTGTCAGTTTTCACCGTCCTGAGGGGGTTGTTTTGAATGAAAAATGACGTAAGAGTCAATTCTCCCGAACTCCTGATATCTCACTCTTTGCCCAATTTACCAACTCTCCACCCAGTGAGTCATTTCCATTATTCTTGTTTTTGTTTTGTTTATTTTAATCAGACCACAACTGCGTTCATGCATTTCCTTTAATAGCCAGCGACGGACATATGGGTCATTTTGGCGGGATTTATACCCCGAAAGCAAATCAGTATTGATCGGCGCTTTGGCGGTTTTGCTCCTGACGCCGCCTTTGTCATGTCAAGGTGGTTGTAACGAGAGGAGGAAGAACAGGCGCCTGTTGCCACAGACACAGTGAATTCTTTATCAGACAACCGGAGCGTCGCTGGCGAGACGGGGAACAAAAACAACTGCTTTTTTTCCCCCCAACTCGGCCCGCCTCCTGAGGTCTGATTGATGCGGCGGCGCCTTCCGGACAGGAGCAGCACGGCTCCCCTAATAGTTTTCTGTAAACAGACTCCCATCGTATCTCATTTATTTGCGAAATTAGACTGCGGGTTTTTCGCCATTTGTTTTTCCCATTCCGGCTCGGCAAATGAAGGGCGACGGCGGCGGCGGCGGTGACGGCGGGCGCGTCACATCTGCCGGGTGAGTGAGTGAATCGGCCGCCACCGCCGCCGCCTGATGGGAACGTGGCCATAAAAAACAGCGGCGGTAATAACTTTGTTACGTTTCTTTTTCTGTAAGTAAAACAGTAAATCATCCGCCCGCCTGGCAGCTGAGGCGCGAGAGCTCAGCGGGGACGGGGAGAGGAATCGCCGACGGTGTCACGCCGGCATTACGCGGTGTAATGCCGCCACGTCGGTATGTCCTCATATGTGTCCGCGGTCAACACCCAAGAGCCGGCTGGCTGGGTTGACTCGGGCGCCCGTTTATCTGATGGAAATAATTGTGAATGACTGTTTTTGGGGTCGACTGTTCAGGTGTGATGTGATCTAATCAGGTCGCGTGTTGACACGACCGAAGCCTTAAATCATAAAGACCGCGTGACGGAGGAAAGGAGGAGGAGGACGTGGAGACGAGCACCTTTTTCGTGACACATGGTTTTTTTTTGTTTTTTTTTTCCCACCGCCGTGCTGCCACTTCCTCCTCGCAAAGCCAGAAATGTGCGGGCTGAAGGTGCCGCGGCAGAGAGCGCCGGGAAAGAGTCGTGCTTATGGAATTTTCCCCAACTAGAAGGGAAGCAAAACTTTCTGGGCGACGAACCAATCGCTCACGAAGTTGTGCAGGCTGCCGGATTTATGGCTCCAGTCGGTGTATCACCTGCAGTAGATAAACGCTCTTGTCAGAGAAACCCCGGCGCCGGGATCTGCACCGGGAGCTGGAATGAAGAGCTGTGGACGGGCAGCTAAAAAAGCTCTCCTGTGCTCTCCTCTCCTTTTTTGAATTTTTTTTTTTTTGCATTTTCAAAACAGATCATGGCGCAGAGCGTCATCTCCTGCGGGTCTAACCGGAGCTGCACGGGGCTTTTTATAAGGCCAAAAATAATGCGTAGCATAAACCAATTAAATATCAAACAGAAGCAATAATTAAGTGTGCTTTACGTGGGTATTTTGGGTTAAAACGCTGAAAAAAAAAATTACGCGCACAATGTCAGGAGACAACACTTGGAGTCTGTGTGAGGTATCATGATGTTGAGCTGGCGCCCGCTGTCCCGTCTTGTAATACCACTTTGTGCCTCAGGGGGCAATGGTGAGTCGCAGTGGCGCCCAGCCTGTCCTCAGTCTCGCGTGAGAGGATGAAAAAATGGAATGAAAAAATAAAATAAAGAAATTTTAAAAAATCGAGGAAGAGTCAGCAGCGCTGCCCAGAGAACGTATTCTATCCTCTACTGGTCAATCATTTTTGAGGGTTCTCCACCGCACCGGACAACTCAAAGGAGCAACGAATGAAAAGACACGCAGCTTAACTTCGCCTTTTGTTGTCAGCGCTGGATTTGCAGTGCTAGCTTCAAAATATTGCTAATCATATTGCACTGCTGATGGTGCGAACATGTTTGTTTAACACAGGGGTCACCAAACTTTTTTCCTGTGAGGGCCACATAACTTTTCCCTTCTCTGACTGGGGGGCCGGGATCAGTTTGTAACAGAAAAAGTGTGATGATCGCAGGGGTGCCTAAAATTGTTTGTTTTCCAGAAAGCCACACATGACCAAATAACCCTTTCCGGGTTCTTCACAGGAAAAAAAAAGTCAGGAAATAAATAATAACACTATTAATGAAATAAATAATAATACTATTTATTTAAAAAATAATTTACCCCCTAAAAATGGGTGGTCCTATAATTTTGTCAGGCACCGTATATATTAAAAAAAATGCGTTTCTGGTATGGTTCAGGGGGCCGGGCAAAATGTGGAAGCGGGCCGTATCCGGCCCGCGGGCCGTAGTTTGGGGGATCACTGCTTTGACACGCTCCTGTGTTTTTCGCGGTCTGGCCCGCCGCCTCAGCGTTCTGTTGTCATGCTGCCTCGGCATTTGTTTAGAGTATAAACGTACAGTTGGCCGGCTCTCACGCAGTGGCGCTTTTACATATCAACCTCACGAACCCTGCAGATGTGCAACATTTTTGGCGTCACAGCTGCTCCAGCAGATCAGCTCTCACTACCTCAGCGAAACATCTGCATCTTTGCAAGTATTTTTTGCTCGCCTGAATGACTTGTGTGTTGACTCAAATCTAAATTCTGAGGATTATTCAGAAGTATTTAAAGCATACGGAGAATGACAAGCAAACCAGAGTTTTTTTGTTTGACTGCGTTATTCTTTCTCCCGAGGTTTTGAAAGTTGACACCGGACATATTATATTGGAAGCAGAATTACTGACGTGTGAGATTTTTTTCGGTAATATTTCACATGAACTTGCCTAAACTTTTTTTTTTTTCTTTTTTGCAAGAATGACCTTTTGCTTCTCTTATTTCATTCTTGACTGGATAAAAAGCTCATTTAACTTTCCGCATGAGTTATTGACGATACCTGGAAGTACCTGCTCTCACCCGCCTCTCCGTTTCCCTCCGAGACAAATGCGTACTTTCTCTCGCCTCGCTGTTGACCAGACGCCCTGATTGGACTCTTAATGAGAGTAAGATGGCCGCCGCGCTCGCGCCGCCACGTCTCACCTGGAACGCCTCCTCTTTGAACTGGAGCAGGTCTGGGTGGTCGCAGCGCAGCAGGAACCGGCGGCTGCTGGTGTACGGGTTGGTGTAGGTGATTTTCCTGGAGCTGCCACGACCCCCGCTGACCGGCACGCACACTTCAAATGCCTAAAACACACACACACACACACACACACACACACACACACACACACACACACACACACACACACACACACACACACACACACACGGTTACAGCAGTAAATCCCCGCTACATCATTTGAAACCGGCATCAGGATCTCCTCTGCAAGCAGCCCTGAGCGGTAACGGATCAGACACCAGCCACACCTGAGTCCTCCACAGTCACGCCTCACAAGCTCCGATTGGTCAAACGTTCACGCCCTTTACCCCTAAAAGCACGCCGCGCTGGGGGTGGAGTCGCGCCAGCTTCTACAGGTGTCCACAAGAGAGGACTAAAACCTGCACACTCGCTCCGAGACTCGGTCTTTATCATAGTGACACAATGACGACGTTTTGATCCCCCTGGGATCTTCGTCTGCTGATTGGCTGATGGTGACAGGTTTGGAAAACCAACCGTAAAAACTCATGCAATCACAGTAAAAACATTGGAAATACATGTTAGTTAATTGTTGGCTTTACCCTTCTTTGGATGCTGTTTTTGCTATTATTGCACGGACCCATGCGATGGACACATAACAATCTTTTCTTAAAGCCATTATTCACCTTTTTCCACAACTTTTAAGAAGAAGCTTATAGGTACTCAATCACACCTGCAATTACTAAAGAACATTTTTTTTCCCCACCACTTTCGATATGTTTGATCTTGATCAATTTACATCCTTTCATGTTGGAATATAAATAAAAAGAGCTGGCGTGTCACCAGCATGTGGCTGGTTGCACATTAATGGGAAGGGTTCTTTGTGGATTGCAGTCATGCAAATGTACAAATGATCAATAGACGTTCTACTCGCAACATTGACAAATAAAGGTTTTGAAAGGTCACCCGTGTCGTTTGGAGCGGACGGAGACGCGCGGCTGACGCTTCGCCAGCTTTAGAATGGCGGCGAACCCCGAGCAATGCGTCCGAGTGAAGATAGTGACATCATGAAAACATACAGGAAAAAGCAGGAAAGCCAGCAGAGGAAGACCACGCCCACCTTGGACAGCACAGGCCGGTGGGCATTGAGGCAGAGCAGCCAGGCGCTGACCAGCCGCCGGTGCTCCACGTCCACCGCGTTCACGTACAGGAAGCGGCTCCCCGCCCGCCAGGGCTGCACCCTCAGCTGGAGCTCCTGCACCGCCGCCGGGGGCAAGACGAACACACCTTCGGGGTCCACCTACGAGGAGGCGACAGGGGGGAAAGGAGCAGTGAGTGAGCTCCCGTGGATGGACGAGGCCGTAAGGACGTACAGAAAAGGGCATCGTCGATAGTGAAAAGGCGGCAAACGCAGTCAGAGGAAGTGCGGAGATTACAGCAGAGAGAGAGAGTGTGGGTGGGTGAGAGGAAGGGCGAATGAGGCAAAGAGAGGAGGCCGCCGCCGCCGCCGCCGACATGCGAGAAAAGTAGCGAGAGGATATGCGACGGCGGAGATAGAAGGATGTGAGAATGAGATTTACTGCGCGGCTCCTTTTTCAATCTGCCGAGAAAAAGCAAAGCTATTCTCCGGCGGTGAGCTTTATCCTGTTTTATAAGACTCCTCCGGTGCATTCCGCAGCGAGCTAACCTGCCGAGAGTCAGATCAAAGCCGCCGCCGATGCATATGGTGGAATCTTTTAAAAATACATCTGTCGCCTTCTCAGTCAGTACCCCCGTATCTTCTGGGAAAACACGTTTGGGTCGTACTGTACGCACCCGAGGCGGCGGTGGCAGTCCATCGTTTTCTTCCTCTTTTTTTTTATTTTTTCCTGCCTTTTTTTTTTTGGTTATATCAGTGAATAATATGTAATGCTCTTTTACTGCAGCTCTTAGCGAGAAACATTGTCAAACTCTCTCCCCTCTTGTACCTAGTTATGAATAAGAAACGATCTATTAAAAATAGAGGGCAACCTGACACTGCTGGAACATATTTTCATGCGCTCGGGGAGCCCAGAGTCATTACGAATTTTTCGTTTTGTGTCAAACTGTGTCACGGAGGAAGTAATGGGGGGAACCTAATAAAAAGAAATGACGTGACGTGAAAAGAGTCATTATGCTATCAAGAAACATTAATGTTTTTCTGATAGACTTGAATCCTAAGCCGGCGTCATTACAAAAAGGGACCGCCGCTCCATTGTTTGCCGCTGCGAGGCAATTTACATAAAGTCACGTGCGGAGAGCGTTCTCAACTTTTAATTATCACCTGGCATTTTACCGGGTGACGCGGATGCAAGCTGATCCAGGCCTCGTCCTTTTTGCACGGTGCCCCGTTTTTAGATAACCGTTAAAACGGTGTATCTTATTACATCGATGACATCCAATGACACTGAGAAATGTTTTTTTTTTTTTTTGACAAAAAAAACTTCCCTACAACTGAGCACGGACAAACCTGAAGCTCTTATCTCTGAGGTTCCTCTGAGGTTGTCCAGGATATTGCATCCTTCTCCACAAATTTTAGTGTTGTTTTTCACATGAACACCGACCAGCCATAACATTACGACCACCGCACGTTGACCATAGGATATAATGCCACAGCCCTGCAACGAATTCTACCTTCAGGAGGAGTTTTATGTTGAGTTTTTATTGTATCTGTTTGAGAGAGGTGTTGGCATGTCTGAATGACTGTTATTGGAACTCTACTGAGAGGCGTCTCCAATATTATGGTCATCCCAATCATATGCACTCAGGGTGACAAAATATTAAGGACGCCTCTCAGTATAACCCAGCACAGCTCAACCAGCATAAACTACAGTCTAAATAACAATTATTCAAATATGTCAACACATTCCATCAAAATGCAATAAAATTCTATTGCAGGGCTGTTGCATTATGATTTATGGTAAACACGCAGCGGCCGTTATGTCACGGCCGATCGGCGTATATCTGCATCCTGCTCTGGGTATTTCTTTAACATTCAACACATGTTCAACTTAAATCTCCTCCATTGTTACAAGCTTCAGTCTGAAGACGGAACAACTAATCAAGAACCTGCGACCACTTAATTCATTTTTTGATCGACAGCACCAAACAAATACATATATCAAGTACGATAGACAAAGTTTTTTGGTTTAACTTATGATGAAGCGAACATGCCGCTGGTCCGGGTGTCTCTTAGCAGCGTAGCGCTGTGTTCAGGAACCCGGTTAACTGAGCTTTGGCTTTCGTAGTCATAGCACAGCATTCTAAACCCAGGCGGTGTCATTATTCTATCGACATAACACTGGATAAACACACTGAAACTAAAGCAAAGACTTATCACTTTATTAATTACCATTTTCCACAAGAGGATAGTAGGAGCACAGCTGCAAAAGGTAAGCTAATCCATCAGGAGAGGGAAAATAAACACTTGCGCACCCTGTGATTAAATCAAAACCGCTATGAACACAATCTTAGAATGAAGGACAGTCAGATTTTAACGTTGACTAGTTTCAGGGAAAATTCGACTGGGTCCAAGATGCCACGCGATCTCTGCAGACCCAAACAGAGCGGCGGCACCGACACGGGCGGCACAGCCACGCCGCTCCATCAATTAATGAGCAGCTGACATCCAAAAGAGCAGCAATACATGTCAGCGCTTCCTGCACCTCCCACTTCATATTCTCCATCTGGCTCCAGAACAGCTGCTTCCACAATTATGATGCATCGCTTAATCAGAGCCGACACTCATCAGGCCACGCGGGCCCGCAGACCTGAGACCGGCAGCTAACACAGGGAGACGCTGCCCGACAGGATCAGATGGAGAAGTTTCCTTCCTGACTTCTTCCTCCTAACCAAATTTATGTTTCCATATGTCTTGATAGGGAAGAAATGACTGTGAGGTTAGTCTGCAGCAGAGCCACGACTACTGGACTGATCCCCATAAACCAGGACCAGGAAAACAAACATCTCATCTCATGGTCCTCCGCTTATTCCGGTTACCGGGAGGCGGTCACGCTGGAGCCGATCCCAGCTGACAAGGGGCGAGCGGCGGGGTCCATCCTGGACGAGTCGGCGGCTCATCGCAGGACCACATGAAGGACAGACAACCACTCACACTCGCACGCACACCTACGGGCAATTTAGAGTAGCCAATTAACCTCAGCATGCTTTTTGGAAGGTGGGAGGAAGCTGGAGTACCTGGAGAGAACCCGCTCAGACACGGGGAGAGCATGCAAACTCCACATAGAAAGACCCCAGGCCGGGAATCCAACCTGCCACCTTCTTGCTGTGAGGCAACCGTGCTAACCACGGCACCACCGCGTCGCCCACAACAAACGTTTATTCCATTTTTTTTTTTTAATTTGCTAAACTGAAGCTGTGTACCTGGACCTCCTCGGGGTGCGATGAGAAACACTTGACCTTGCGGACGGCCTGCTTCCCCCTCAGCACCAGCGATTGGCAGCTGCGCTGGCCCGTCACGCAGCCGACGTCCACCCGCTCCATGAAATGGACGTAAATCTGCCAGATCTGAGACGGCGCCGCCATCCACTCGTCGCTGCCGGGGGGGGAAAAACAATCATCAGAGACAATTAAGCAAGAAGCCCCCCCACACCCACCGAAACCCCTCCTCCCTCCCCGAGGACACGGGAAGGGAGCGGCGAGGAGGCGAAGACGAGGAGGGCTGATCCACGGGCGTGCTGGCATCTTAATGAGCGGAAACATCATCACCATCACCCTCTCAGCGCTGAGACAAAAGGGTATTCAGGCTCGGCAGCCTGGGCTGGCTGTGGGAACCGCGAGTGGGAGGTGATGCAGTCACACACTCTCAGCCCCGCGCTGTCACAACAACAGTCAAGGAGCATTCGGGGACGTCCGGGACACGTTTCAAGCAGTTTCGGGTTTGAAGAGGCGACAGGAGTGTGTCACTACTGATGCGGTTAAGCTGCTGATCATAATTCAGCTCCTTTTTTTTTTTTTTTTTTTTTTGACACAATGCGACTGCCACGTCAAAATAATTCACGTCGGATGGCGTTAGGTGCTTTTCTCGAAACACGGCGGGGTGATCAAACATGCAAAGCAGGAGTCCCTCTCACCTCAGAAGGCCCAAGTTCATCGGGCGCCACCTCGTTCAGCGCTCATCTACACATCAGTGGGCAACACCAGAGGAAAATGCCACTGAGACGGGGCGCCGCTCGCTTGTGTTTTTACTTATCCACCCCTTCAGTTCACGTGGCGCTCACATGGTGCGCATTTCAAAACCACCACAAATTACCTGATGCTAATTAAAAACTAATTAACAGGTTGTATTATTCCTTTACAAGAGCTCTTGCCGTTTCAGGCTTATAATGAAGCTCCCATACAAACATAGATGGGGGGGCGAAGGGGGGGGGGCACTGACATCAGCTTATTCTGGCAATGCCTTGACATAACTTTATAAAATATAACTGTGCTTCAGTTATTTTATTTCAAAGAATGCACCAACATACCGATGAGAACTATTGTACGATTTGTCGATAATACTTAAAAATCATATGTGAATCAACTGAAACCTAACAAACCATTGGCTTATATGGTTTTTAATTTATATGGTTTTTAGTTATACAAAACTCGTAGGTTTCAGCATGTTCGTTCTCAATGAATAACTAAATACGTTATTTTCTACTTGAAACTTTCTAGAACTTCCAGAAGGGCGTTTATGGAACGTTTGAGGACCTTAAATTAAAACGCTAGCTCTGCTCATATGTTCCTACATATTCGCTCAGGCTTTTTATTGGTCAAGCTTCAGTCAAAGTGATTTAAAGGTGTCTCGTATGACCACCAGCATTGTTTTTGCACCTGGAAAACGATGTTTCGCCAGCCAAAGATGGATATTGAATAAACGTGGATGTCAATGCAGGTTTCAAAATGTGTCGGGGATTTTGCAACAGGGTTCAAACGAGACATTGACGTGACTCCAAGGACACATACAAGTATGTTCAGCGGGTACCTGTGAGAACCCTTAGCCCTAATCCTCCATGATGATTGAAGTAAATGCGGCTGTGCAGCAAATACATAACCAGGCAAAACTCAATCATGCTCAAGTTTAAAGAGAATTCCTTGGACATATTTATATATATGCATATATATATATGTATATGAGCAAAACGGCTCCTGATATGATCCTGATGGTGATCTGAGAGCGTAGAGAGATAGAGAGCAGGTTCAGCCACTTCAGGCAGTCCGACCACCAAACCTCCAACTGATTAGTTAATCAATTCGAGCCTCAGTGAACAATTTAATTAGTCAGAAATAGAAAGCTTCTTCAGGCTAAACTCTGTCTCCCCTCTCGCTCTGGCTTTCTGAGTGTGTGCGCTCGCGCGTGTGTGTGTGTGTGTGTTCGTGTGTGTTCAGTAAGTTATACATACGTGAAAACCATCACAAAGAACATTTTTATGTGTGGACTGGGACTCCCTGGCACTTTCAAGTACACATCCTGAGGCTCCCCTGGC
>CAAKHG010031642.1:7500-17549 GCA_901007715.1 Dactylopterus volitans | reverse complement strand
CCCTGTATTTTTTTTTTTTTTTTGTTTTTTTGGGGGGGGGGGGGAAGGGGAGGGGGGGGGGGGGTGGCTGACGCGCAGCGCAGACCGGAAGCCCGGCGGCTTCCAGATGTTGCAGGATTTTCACGCCAGAGAGGCTTCATCGCCAAAAGGAGCGGAAATCTCCCGTAATCAGAGCGATAACGTTTGTAATAAGATGGTGGACTGGTTTCAATCCTGGTCCGAGGGAGGGTTTACGGTTTAAAATATGAAGACTTTAATATCTACTAATGGAATGGGTTTAACTGGGGGTGCATTTGCAACAGTTGAAATGGGAGTTTTCTTAAAATCCAATTCACCAAGCGTGTTATTGAGAAGCACGTTTATTTTTCTTAACCCTTAGATCTATAAGTGGGTCAAAAAATGACCCAGTGGGCTTATTTTCTTATATTATTGTAATTAAAAGTTCTTTTCATTTCATATTCCAGGTATGAAATGAATATGAAATGAAAATGAATATGTTTCTGATATGTTTCCTTCTTAAATTGAAATTTACCTTTTTTACATTTTAAGAAATTGTAGTTTTTGTATTACTACCCCAAGCTTTCATAAGCAGGTCAGATATGACCTGTATTAGAATCAACGCGTTTTTGTGCCCTTTTTTTGTCATTTTTGTTAAGAATACTAATTTTTGTTGTGTTCTGTACTGCGCACACAAACATTATTTCATTTTATAGTTATTTTTCTTTTTCTTCCTTTTGACATTTGGAGCATGTTAAAAAAACATTTTGAACAATAATAATTGAAAACAAGGCGAATTGATTGCACAGAACACAGCAATGGAAAAATGTCAACAGTCATTTTGTGTGTGTGTGCGTGCGTCTGTGTGTGTGTGTGTGTGTGTATGTAATACAACACATAACAAATGACAGAAATGGCACAAAAACACATCAATTCTGATACAGGTCAGTTTTGACTCTCCAAAAGAGAGTGTAGGGTCCAATCACTCATGCATCTAAGGGTTAAACTTGCAGCCTAATTTTTTTTTAATAAATATGCAACCACACCTCTCTGCAGTATTGATTTGAAATACTGTTGGGCCCATATTGACGCCCGCTTCAACCTTGAAGTTCCTGTCAAGATCAGCGCACAAGAGCAGGAAAGGCCACCAGCCAGCCTGCGGCAGACGGCCACCTAAAGTCTTCTGTGTGCTTGTTTTAATCTGAGAATAGAATCCCTGTGAGCGCTATATAAATAAATAAGGACCAAAGCACAGTGAGTCATGGTCGGAGCTGTAAAGGGGAGATCAAGTTGGCGGCTCTGACCATGACTGGACGCGACATCTAGAACGACTGTGGAGCTGTCGTGCGTTGCCGTGGATTTCATTTCACCGGTGGAACCAGCCTTAAACTGCAAAGGCTGTCTCATAAGCACCTTTACAGATGGTTTTGTGCTTATTCATTTGTGCATCTTGTTTGCACCTTCAGCAAGTTTAACTGGCTGCTAATACAGCCACGCTTGCACTATGATTATGGTTATCATCACCGTCACCATCGTCATTCAAGAATAATGTAAAATACGGTGCAACGCGTATGGCAACGTCAGTGAAATAGTCAAAATTAAAGTCAAATAAGATTGGCTAAAACATCTGATTAAGGCATGCAGAATTGATTTGGCTATCTCGACGTAAAAAATCTTGACACTAATAAAATATATGAAAAAAACAACAATACATTTTATTTTTGTGAAGAGAATGAATTCTGCATAGTTTAATCAAATCTCCATAGTGTATTTTATTAGACTTTTTGCTATATGGTTTCACTGTCATTGCCATTGTCATAGCTAATTTCCCTGAGGGAACCCTCCCTAGGGATTAATAAAGTATAATTGAATTGAATTGAATTGAATATGCGTTGCATTGTTATGAAAAAAAAAACGAACTAAATTGCAGAATTTAAACAAGATTTCAACACAGTTGTTTTCATTATATTTTTTAATTATTTTTTTTTTTTTTTAGTAATAGTAGTTGGAGTAATAGGCCTATTAAAGATAAAAAATAAAAAAAAAATAAAAGAAAATGTAACAGGGTGTGACTGTCATGTGATTTGCGTGCTGATGACGACACACGCGGGGGGGCGTGTCCCGCCGCTGTAGTCCACTTCCTGCTTCCTCGCCCCTGGTTTCGCCTGCTCAGCCGCATCAGCCGTCTCGCCGACGAGAAGCGCCATGTCACACCAAACGGGCATCCAAGGTACCCGCGTGCGGCGGCGTGCCGTCGCGCCGTCGTCCGCCCGCGTCCTCCGGGCGCGTGCCAGCGTGCGACCACACGCCGGCCCGCGAACGCGCCCCCGGTTGCCGTCGCCGCGGCGCGGGGCTAGCTAGCGGCGGCTAGCCGCTCCCCGCCGCTAGCCGCTCCCAGCTAGCCGCCGGAGCTAGCTCGGAGCCGCCGCGGTCGGCGGCTGGCACCTCCGGGACTGTGGCGCTCGAGCCCCGAGTCTCTAGCCGGAAATCGCAGTTGTTTGACATTTTTACACATTTCTCTCTCACGCCGCGCCGCCCCCGCTCCCCTCCTCGCCTCTTTTACATCCAGGCAGCGGTAGTTTCTCGATCTGTGAATGAACGGGCGACGCCTTCCTCAAACTCACTCCCGGCCTGCCGCAGCCGGACGTCTGAGGACGTGACTGGCGACTACCTGCGCGGCCGTATCACCTATCACCAAAAAATGAAAATAAATAAACCTTCTGCGGTCAGTTTCTGTTTGTCCGGATGCGAGTGTTTCTGTCCCGCTGCCATAATCTCTTTAAGAGTCTGAGATATCAAGCAAGTGGCGTTTAATTTGTGGGAAGAGGATCTGAAGTACCCTTCACCGTAACCCAGAAGGGATTCCTCTTATTTTAGCGCAACTTGGAAGTTAAGTGAAATACTTTGCGGGTGACATGGCTGTTAACATTCAAACCCTCAGAGAACTTTGAGCAGGAATCAATCAGCTGCGTCTCTGAATGCAAATGTCTAGTCAGGTGTTGGAGGGGGGCGGGGGGGGTCAGAGGTCATCAGTCTCCGTGGCTGTAAACCGGCGAGGCGATCCTGAACGTAATGAGGCTTGGACGGCTTTTGAAACCGATCAAGGCGGGATAAGGCTCAAGCCGGAGTTTAGGAGCCGTCCCCGCTCGGCCGCGACGAGGCCGTGCAGCCACGGCGCTGGCTGGCTGACATCGAGGCGCGCCGGCCCCTTTTTTCGTGGAACAATCTGTTTTGATTAAAAAAAAAACCAAACACTTAATGTTTTAAAAGGTAGAAACCAACGCGTGCCTCTAAAGCTGAGCACGCTGACAGTCGAATGGTTTCTGTAGCTTAAAGGATGCAGAAATGGGAATAGTAAAAAAAAAAACATTCAAAGATAATTTCTCATTTTAAAAACATCCTGAAACTTCCCCAACGTCTCCTGAGAAGGTGCAACATTTTTGGGGTGCTCAGATGACGCAACCCTAAATTTAAACGCAGCTCACCTCCACCTGGGTTTCAGGGGAAATTGTGTTTTATTTGTTTTCGCACAATCTGAGAGCTCAATATTTCCGTGTCTGTCGCCTGGATTTCGAGGTGCATCGCTCAACTCGACTCCCAAGCTCGTGTGGAGACTGCTTCTGCGTCGCGTCCTTGTGTTTGTGCAGACGTCCCAGGGTGTCCTGGGTTATAAATGCACCGTGGAGCTCTCAGCCAGAGGCGCGCCGGTGTTTATAACAATAACAGGCTGACCTTTTTCTGTTTCTTTCTTCTTTTTTTTTCCCCTTCTCCTTCCCAGCGGGCAATGATGTGAAGGATGTCTTTGCCAGCGCCCGCAGTGGAGACCAGTATCGCGTCTTGAAGATCATCATAGAGGATGGTGAGCAGAGTCTTGTTTACGTCGCCTACGATGCCAAGAAAGCTCTCAACTCAGGCGCGGAACGTGGCTGGGACGAGAGAGAGAGAGAGAGAGAGCGCCTCGGCATGAGCCGCCGATTCTGAAACCCCCCCTCTCGTCTGACACTTTTTCCAGAGCAGCTGACGCTGGGCGCCACCAGGAAAGCGTCGAAGCAGTGGGACCAGGAGTACGACTCGCTGGTGCTGCCCCTCCTGGAGGACGACCTGCCCTGCTACATCCTCTACCGGCTGGACTCCGCCAACAACCAGGGCCATGAGTGGATCTTCCTGGCCTGGTCTCCGGACCACTCTGCTGTAAGAAAGCCCAGCCCCCGGCCCGCCTTTAACGACCGGCTTCCCGTGCCTCATGGCGTTAGTCCTCCGCCGCTTCGGAGTATCACATGGGTGTGGTCCGCCACATCCAAGGCTGCAGGCCTTTCATTACGCGGGACCAGACTGCTTGAGATCTAAATATGGGCAGATTATGATGGGCTTCGTGTCCGTCGCCTTGGTCAGATACCGCGGCGTTTCCCCTCACGTCTGACTTCAGATTTAACTCTCGCTTTTATTAAGTTTATCCGGCCGTGCTGTTTGCTCAGCACATTTGTCGCATTCTGGAAGTGTCATTGTCATCCGCTTCCAACTATAAAAAAAAAAACAAAACAAAAAAAAACAAAGAAGCACAAACATTGTTTCCACGGCAGCAGAAAGAGGAATGTTACAAGGGGGAAGAGTCGACGGAGGAAAAAAAAAAAAAAAAAGCTCCACGTAGGGTTATTTGTAGTCGCTGACGCGACGGGGCCCGACATTCTCGCCTGGCGGCTGAAGGCGCGCAGCGTCAGGTTGGGGCTTGTCTCGGAACTGCGACACCGCTTCACTACCAGCGAACGCCGGCTTCCCGACTCCCAACTTTTTTATCATCGCTATCTAACCCTGACTTTAACGTTTATTTATCATTTAAACTACCTAAAAAGCCTAAAATAAGCAACTATTTTCATTTATAATCGCCGTTGCCTCGAGAGAAAAAAAAAGCACTTGAATGCATTTTTTTTTGTGATCAAATTCTTATTTTATTCACGACAAATTTACCTAGCGGGGACGGAAAATTTACAGAAGTTCACTGGCTGCAAGCGTCACTTACGTTCAAGAAGAAAGATGTTACATCTATTAAAAGAAAAAATAAAGTTAAGGTGGTTAAATAGAATAATGAGATAGAAGTGCAGACATGTGAGGGCAAAATAAACACTAGCGTCCTGGACATGCCCCTCGCTTCCTCTCTGGTTCCAGAGCCCCAACTACCACACGCCATCATGCTAAGAGGCTTCGCAGGTTAGCTAACACCGAGTACCAAGCCACCACCGCTGCCTCCAAATAAATGATAAACAGATGCGTCAGAATGCAGACACAGAAAGAGAGCGAGTGTGGAGGGACCCGTTCCCCTGCTGCTGTCGGGCCAGCTAACGGCGCCGGGTTCCTTAACGAGAGTCGGTCCCGGTGCTGACGAATCGTTCCAAGATGAACGACAGTGACCAAACGCGGCAGCTTGATCTCGGAGACCTTGAAGAGGTTGGAAGCGGTCGTCTTCCAGGATCCCGCAGCAGGGGCACACGTTCCCAAAACGTGCGAAAAGAGCTGCCGGTGGCTTTCAGGGAGCGAAGAGCGCGCCTAGAACCGCCAGTTGCTTTCATTAAGTAAAGCTTCCTGGTTGTTACTTGAATTAAAAATGCGGGTCCCACTGCAGTGAAGCATCTCGTGTAAAATTACACAACAAATCTGCTCGTCTCCCGAGTCTTTTCTAAGCTTTCCAAGACGTAAAAGTTGAATTTTTTTTGTTTTTTTTAACAGGTGAGACACAAAATGTTATATGCTGCTACCAGAGCCACACTGAAGAAAGAGTTTGGAGGCGGGCACATCAAGGATGAGATCTTCGGTACCACAAAGGTTGGTGGGATTGACGATGCAGCAGCGTATCAAATCTATACTCTTATCTTGCAGTACTTGTGGTTCGCTAGCAACCCGCCCGACTGTGCCGTTTTTCTTTCCTCCAGGACGATCTGAACCTCAGCGGATACAAGAAATACTTGAGCTCGCAGGCCGCCCCGCTGCCCCTCACCGCCGCCGAGGAGGAGCTGAGGCAGATCAAGCTGAGCGAGGTAGACGCGCGTCTGAGTTCCATTCCCGTGTTTTGTGGCCGCTTTTAGCATGCGTGTCCGCATCCAGGTGCTTTCAGAGCAAAGTAACTGTAGTAGTCGGTATTGAATTGACTTCCAATTAACTTCCCAGCTCTCGGCCGCTGCTCTAGTTTGTTCGCTGCTGCTCAACGGTGACGGAAGTGTGCCGCGATGTCGACACAAGAGTCAGAGGCGATGGGCGCCCACGTGTCACGTGCTCCAGCTCTCCTACCAGCTTTCTCCAGTGGTTCCATCACTTGTGTCAGAAAGTCGTGGTTCTCAACCACTGGCAAGTCCTCAGCAGTAATAGTAGCGATGAGTTTGTGACTGGCTCCGCCCCTTTCTGAGCTGGAGGCCTTGATGTCTTGTTTTTGTCGCGTCTTCATCATATTTGAGTCGAGTTTGACACAGCTGTCATGTTGCGGCTCTTGTCCGGGTTCTCCGCTTCCATACGCCGGCTTTTTACCGCAGAGGGTTTCCACTCGGATTTGGCGCTCTTGCCATCTCCCGCCTCTCGTCGTGTGCACGCCGTCGTCTGTACCGGGCGCCGCGCTCCCATGCATTTGAGCGGATTGGTTTTTTTTGACGTTTGCGAATCGGGGCAGACTCGTCCACGGCTGCGTCGCGGCGCATCCAAGAATGCATTTTTTTTTTTCCCCGGCTAACACTCGCAGCTCCTCGCAAAGTCTACGCCGTAAACCTCATTCCACCTGTGAAACAAAGCGATGACAGAAGAGCTAGTGCGTCCACAAGGGGAGCGGCTGCTTGCTAATGTTGATGCTGAGGAGCTCTGAGGAGCCGTGTTGCTGTGCTTTGCCCTCTTGGGTTGTTGCGTCGACATAAGGAAGCGCTGTAATCTGATACCCTTTGGCGAAGAAGTGAGGGGCAGTCGCGCCGAGCCTTACAGGAAGTAAAACCGATCAGCCATAACATTATGACCAACTGCAGGTTCAACACAGACTATGATGCAACAGCCCTGCAATAAACTCTCCCCTCAGGAGGAGTTTTATGTTTAATTGTCATTGGATGTGTTTGGGAGAGGTGTTGCCATATTTGAATGATTGTTATTGGGGCTGTAATTCATGACGCTTTGGCAACGTTATGCATATGAGTCAGACGACCAAAATATTAGGGACACCTTATCATGACAAATTACCAGTCCCAATAACGATCACTCAAATATGTCAACACCTCTCTCGCACACATTCAATCGAAATCCAACATGAAACTTCGACGTTGATCGCAGGGCTTCTGCATTATACTCCATGGTGAACGTGCAGCGGTCATAATGTTATGGCGCATCGGCGTGAAATAAACGCTGCATCAGAAGCCAGACCCTCCTCCCCGCAGCCTCATCCACACGTTCACGACTCCTGACAAACAACTCGCTCTAATTTCTGCTTTCCTGGTCTCGACACGCACACCAGAAGTGCGTCGCTCCTACCATATATGGGCGCGCTAGCAGACGCCCGCCCCCCTTCCAAAGGCCAGTCAATTAAAGGCATCAGGAGCAAATGGAGGGTTTGCGCTCAGCCCCACTTGACTGGCTGTTGAAGGAAGATAATATAACATTAATCTGCACCGCCCGTACAGGGCGGGGGGGGAAAGAGGCTTTGAAATACTCATCATAGCCTGCCTGCCTGCCTGCCTGCCTGCCTGCGTTTTTTACTAAGCAGATGGATAAAAGACCCGCAATCCTTGTTGGTATGCGAGGTAGCGACATCAGAGGCTCAATCATGTTTGCACGGTATTTCATTTTGTGGGAACAGGCCGCTAAAAATAGATGTAATCCATCAACGTAATCCCCCCCCCCCCTTCCTCTCACCCTCCGCCCTAAAAGCATTTCCAGTTTTCTGCGCGGTTTCGTGTAGGCGCCTTGTCACTTCTGATACCAGCACCTCATCTGTAATCATCTGCTTGTTGCGCTCTGGAAAAAAAAAAAAACCCTGCCTCTCGCCGGACCAAAATGAAGGTTATTTATTCTCATCGGGGCGCAGAGATGATCGGCGGTAATCCGCTGATGCTTAAATACTCATTGATTTTTATTTTTTATTTCTTTTTCATCCGATAAATGAGCAGGGGCCGCGCTCGCGACACTCACGCGTTGCCGCGAGTGACGAAACTCTTGAGAGAATTTCTAAGAATGATGACCTCTTTTTTTAGGGATTTAAAGTTAAGACCTTGTAAATATAAAAGCTGCTCGCCAGCAGCGCTTTTCCACCACATGGTACCTGCTCTACTCTACTTTTTTTTGGGCTTTCCAGCACGGAAAAAAAAAAGAACCTGGTGCTACTTTTTTTTAGTACCTCAGTCATTATCTTCCACTCTGTTGATTGGTCAGCATTGGCCACTGGTTACACTGGTTACATGAGTACCGCAGGCCTGTGAAAGATTTGGTCGGTTGCTTTGAGGTGATTGGTCAGTGCTGAGTAACTTCCTCTGTGGTGGTTAAAGTCGGCCGCGCGGGTTGCTTTTGGTTTCCTCCAAAAAATCCACCGGGCGGCTTTTTTTAAAGGTCAATTTTCCTCCTAAAACTCACCTCCTAAACCTCGTCCACGTGTGCCGCAGAAGCCGTTCAAGTATCAAAAACGTGCAGCTTATTGAGGGAATCGATTGCTCGACATTCTACATGTTATACTTTTTGAAATATTAAGCTTTTTACATTAAAAAAAAAGAAAAATTCCCATAGGAATGAATGGAGAAAATCCTTTGAAACACACTCCCGCTTTGATAGTTAACTCCTTCGCCATACTCGGACCAAAAAAAAAATGTCGACTTTCGGGAAATGAGTGTGCATTTTTTTTCTCATGGATATCTCTTCTAGTTTTTGAAATATCGCAGTTTAAGTTTCAAGGTTTATTTTTTTTCTAAGCATTTCCGAGTTTATCGTGGGTGTGTATTGTACAGCGTGAACGGCGTTTCAGATTCTCAGAATAGTCTGAACAGCTCGCCACTGCAGCCAGAAATTTTTTTTACGCTTCGTGCACCATTTCCAGTCGAAACGTGGGAAAAGTTGTGCCGGTTCAGAAAATGCGAGCGTCCAAACTGGGCGGCTTACAATTTTTTTTCCAGGACCCTCGCGGGTGCCGAGAGGCGCCCCACTCATGTTAATTTTGCCGCCAAGATTTTTGAGAAAATCCAAAAGTGAGCCTTATTCCTAACCCGCCGGCATTTTCACATTTCTGGGCCAACAGAGGGGGGAAAAAAATACACCAGTACAATCGGCAGAGTCTCCTCTTTCGGAGCGTATTCAGTTTTCCTCTCAGCGTTTCGCTTTCGCACTCATTTTCTGCACTAAATGCAAATTCTAGTATTTTTTTTTTTGGGGCCGTTGGCCGCCCTAAGTCAATACCCGAAGAATTAAGCGCAGCCTCCTCCTCCTCCAGCCGGCACCATAAAATATTCATAATTACATTTACATTACGTTTCTCCGAGAGGGAACCTCGGAACGTGTCTAAACGCAGCCCAAAACAGCTGAACTCGGCAGTAATTTCACAGTTTTAAGCAGCAACTTCAGCACAGCGTCCCCCCCCCCTGCAGCGGCCAGCTTGGGCTGCGGTCTGTGTGTGTGTGTGTGTGAGTGAGGACAAAATAACGTTATTTTTTTTGGTTCATTTTATGAGGACATTAATGGCACCTCTGCGTGTGTTTTTAGAAGTGAAGCATGAGTCGATGCGATGGTCGATCTTAATCACCGCGAATGCCCACGCGGCTCTCGTCCTGCGCTCAGGTGCAGACGGACATCGGCGTGGACACCAAGCATCAGACCCTGCAGGGCGTGGCCTTCCCCCTCCACAAAGACGCCGTCGCCGCGCTCGAGCGCTTCCGGGACAAGAAGCACAACTACGTACAACTGGTGAGTCGGGCGAGAGGAACCCAGCGAGATGATCCAGGACGATATGACACGACATGACATTTTGTGCATTTAAAGGCCAAAGGTCGACATTTCTGAGATTCCGGCTGAACGCACGAATTGATGAGTTCGGTCATAAAAACGCTCGCACG
>CAAKHG010031642.1:0-2500 GCA_901007715.1 Dactylopterus volitans | reverse complement strand
GTGCGTGCCGCGCACTGATGCCGCTGTGACGATTCTCTCTGATGGGAGCAGGGAAGAGTCGAGTCGGTACAGAGTAGTGGAAAAGCGGCATTAGCGTACTGTAGCAGCAGCGACCGACGACAATGATGTCATCAGTCGTTCAACCAATCATACGGGTTCATGTCAAAGACAATGGTGCCGAGTCTTTAATGATGGTACTAAAAGCCGCTTAACAAAAATAGAGCTCCGCTTCCGCAGCTGAGCTGAGGTGAGTCCTCCGACGCTCACCACTCCGAAGCTGAAGACGTCGGACCTCGGCGTGATTTCGCCCCGGAGCGCCTCGGGCGCCATGTAGGCGCAGGTGCCCACGATCCTCTCCGTCATCACGGTGGTGGACGTGGACCTGGCCGACGCCCTCGTCAGCCCGAAGTCGGAGATCTTGGCCACCAGTTTGTCGTCCAGCAGGATGTTTGCGCTGGGGGAAGAGAGGAAGAGAGGGCGGGGAGGAGATGAGCGGCGCGCTCGCGTGTAGCTTAGCACGAGCAGGCGGTGGCAAAAGTCCCCCTTCACACTTTTTTTTTTTTTTTTTTACAATTTTAAAGCAACTTTGACATTCTCGCTAATGAGCTAATTGGTTGTGTTGCCAAAACCAAGCGAGAGTCACATCTGCTCGACGCAGAGCGAGAACCCGCTCCATCGCCTCCGACGCTCGGCAATTAACACGTGTGCGATTGGTTTGTTAATTGGCCCTAAAACCTCTCACCCAAAAAAAAGTGCTAAGCTCGGCTAACGGGCGAGTGCAACACGCCAAACTACGACTCCTGACACAAGCCGGGGGATTCTCGTTGTGAAGTCACTAGCTGGGATGCGAGTTGACTTTTTTCGCCACAACGTCGCCCAGTTTTGTTTCCAGGTGACGTTTTTTTTTGTGAACGGTTCCGCGAGCAGTTCCGCGCGCAGGCGGCGACGTTTTGAAGACGATCCCGCTTTTTGCTACAAGGCAGCTAGAGTCCTTGGAAATTTAGACATTTTTGATGCTTATTTAGAGCAGACGTGAAACTAATATACGTGATATTACTATTATTATTTAATAGTCCTAAATCAGCTAGCTCATTTGATTATCCACTTTTAAAAATAATTACAAACAATAGTCCGAGAAGGTTGCACTTGCTTCTGGCCATTTACTTTCAATACATCCCGCTGTAATTATTGTACCGTTTATTTCTTCGGTATGATATGGAGTAAAATTGTTTAGTTTTGTTACATCCTAGCATCTGCCTCACACGCTGCCTTGTGGCCAGGACGTCGCTGGAAATATGAACAGGTTCCCAATTAACTCACCGGGATAAACATTATTATTTTATTTAAAGTATAAATAAAATAAAATAAAAAACGACTTAAGATCCAGAGCGCATGACCATGTTCGACCAGGTTTGGCTTCCTCGTGTGGACGGCCGGACGCCACGCAGCTCGAGCTCAGCGTTTTCACCCCAAAACGTTGCATAAACGGGGGACTTTATTTTGAAGGAGCCTCCATCTTTATCCTGACTGAACCCTCCCAGATGGAAGAAAAAGGGTCACTTGTGGGGAAAATTGAACTTAAGGCCTTTTCTTCGTCAGGCTCATTTCCCCCCTAAAACGTACAGTAACTGCCTTTAATCTAACATCGATATGAGATTTGACTGTCCTCTCCCACTTATTAAATCCAGCTTCTGAGAAGCAGCCCTCCTCCGGTCCGCGTCTGACGTCTTAAAAGGCTCTTTTCTTCTTCTCCTCAGCGCCGTTTGTCAGAGATAATCAGCTTTTGAGGCCGCGCTGGCTCTATCCAGATGCATCGCCTTCACATTGATTTACCACAATTCCAATTTATCCGGCGAGCAGAGCCCCCCCACTGGCCACCCTCCCTCCTCCCGAGCCGCATCATGGGATGAGGAGGAAGGTCCGAGGAGGCCGCGATGCTCTTTGGCTCCCGGTTCCTCCCATAACGGGGCATTCTGAGCCTCATAAACGCGGCGTAGACGCTCCAGTCTTGCTTGCTGACTCGTGTTGTCGCATGACTGAATCGGTTTATGTTTTGACGAGTTCCCGAAACGCGCCGCTTACATTTAGAACGACTTAGTTTCACTCGGTGAAGTAGCTTTCCTGAAAGCCTTCAAGCGAACCGCACCGCGGATGAAGTAGGCGGCTGTTAGCGTTTGAAGATAATTTTTTTTTAAACAGTGTAGAATCGAACCTGAATAAACACAATTCATTTTTAATACGCTGAAGTACAGAGGAACTCAAAATAGCACAATTAACCCTGAGATGACTATAAATTAGTAAGAATCAAAGAATATGTAATAGATTTGATTAGTGATAATGTATCTTTTTTTTTGCTGACTGAAAATCGACGACGAATGTCTCCTAAGCCTTCGTTACTGAAGATCAGCCATAACATTATGACCACCGCGTGTCCACCATAGAGTATAATACAACAGCCCCGCAATCAATTCTCCCCTCGGGAGGAGTTTCGTGTTGGATT
>CAAKHG010031641.1:0-12717 GCA_901007715.1 Dactylopterus volitans | reverse complement strand
CCTTAGCCCCCCTCCCCCCCCCCAGACACACACACACACACACACACACACTCATCCACCTCTCACCGTTTCCAGAATTGTCCCGTCCGCTGCGTTTGCGTCTCGTGCGCGGGCAGCGGTTGCCATGCGGACGCAGCCGCAAAAACCTCCAATCAAGCGTGGCGATGACGCGGCGAGGCCACGCCCCTGCGCGCCGGCGCCGCCGCCCGCGGCCGTCACACCCGCGGCGGGCGTGCGAGTGCGCCCAGAAAAATAGCCCGCGCGTAAGTGCGATACGCGAAGTCCCAGGTTCGATAATGATCCTAAATTGCTAAAATTATATCGTGCCTGAATAGAAATTATCCAATCAATTGTTGCCTCTAAATTCCTATCAAGAACACACATGCAAATTACAGTTGCCCTGCGGAAACGTGTAAATTTAGTAATTTAGTTGTGGTATAGGTGTCTCCCTAACATATTTATACTTTTAATTCTCCCTTTCACGCCCTGAAACGGCTCCCGTCCCTCCCTCTTGATGACCAGTTTTACATAACGGTGAATATTAAGTTTTAAATTTAGATTGTGTGGTTTGATTTGTTTTGACATTTGTCAGTTCCTGTGATAGCAATTACGCACTCAACCCACAACCCTGCTAAAAAAAGAAAGAAAAGGTAACGGTTGATTCAGCAGAAATGACGTCACCGCATTACTTGCTGACACCAGTTTACACAAGTTGTCAACAGGGGATTAATTACTAAAAGTTACTAATGCTAAGTACTAACTTTTTTTTTTTGCTTTGATAGCTCATCACCATGGCAACTACGCTGCCAAAACGCTGTATGACGCCACACACTGCATGATGTCATATAGTCATGAGCATC
The DNA here is from genome assembly GCA_901007715.1 of Dactylopterus volitans. Lineage (NCBI taxonomy): Eukaryota > Metazoa > Chordata > Actinopteri > Syngnathiformes > Dactylopteridae > Dactylopterus > Dactylopterus volitans. Next base: position 11,857 of record CAAKHG010031641.1, on the reverse strand, counting down.
AAAACAAAATGGATTGGTGGTTTCCACTTTTCATAGTTCATAAATGTTCAGCTTTTTTTTTAAGTTTTATAGCTCTGCAAACTACCACAGGACCTCGCAGTCGTGTAGCGATTTGAGATAAACAAAAAACAAACAATCAAAAAAACAAAAACAAAAAAAACCACCCCAGCAAGAACATGGGCCAAACTCATACTCATAAGAAAAATTAAATGAGCTACACCACAATAAAGATGCAGATTGAGTCTTTCCACATCTGTAAACGGGGAAAACAACAAAAGAAGCCTCTGGCAGTTGGGATGTGATGAGTTTTATTGTGCAACTATTAAAGATGAATGGTTTGACATTCCGCTACTTCAAAAGTGATTGTGACGCTTTTAAAAATATTTAATACTATTTTAATCCACCTGAATCTCATTATAGATGTTGCTTGATATGAACATGTACCACACGTACATAGTTTTAAGAAAATCCAATCAATGTAAATAAACATAAATTAAAATATTTGAGGATTTAAGATAAATGTGCAGAACCAGAGCAGAGACAGTAAATCATTGCTTAGTTTTCATTTATTAGCTGTTCTCTCATTGGTTGACGTATCCCTCCCCTCCCCTTGACGACGATAACGCCATAATCAACACCACATTAATGCTGAGGCCATGCTTAGTTTTATTAAATGCAAAAAAAAACAAAACAAAACAAAAAGAAAACAAAAAGAAAAAAAAGAAAAAAAATGGTACTACATGTTCAGCGATAGGTTGTATGACAGCACAGCGTCTGACTAACGAAACCGGGTCATCATAGTGGAGAAGCATGAGCTCACATGAACACACTGTACAACATCATTAAATGGCCTTAAACAGCCAAAAGCAGGCGGACAGAGCGTCTCATGGCCAGATCCTTCCGATGCACACAAACACTTCTCCGCCCTGTCAAGAGTAAATCACATTTTCAAACAAAGGTACATGCGCTCTTTTGGTCATAAATATCCCCTTAATTGAAAACAAAGCACATTGCCGGCAGATCTGAAGGAAATCGTACCTGCAAACGGTGTTTATTCGACATTCAGTGGCAAAAGGAACATGAAAGGGACCAGTAAAAACTCGTGGTGCGTCTCTACCCGTATGCAGCAAGCGAGGTCTGCCATATCTTATTTTATGAAATACGTTTTTCCCAAAAAAAATAGGGGAAAAAAAAACAAAAAACTAACCTACCAAAACAATTATTTCTGGACATGTTGCATTTATGGGCAATAGACACAGACATGCTGCAAATACACACTCTTCAGATCACGTCTGAGCCGACACATGTTTGTGTTGCAGCCGAGCAGCAGACCAGATGACACACGTGTATCGTAAACGGTGTGACCGCGTCAGTACATCAGACCACCGTTATCGGCATTCAGAATGATTTAAATCTAAAATCCGCGTTATGCTCTTTAGGCGGATGCCGTAGTCAAAAAGATGTTAAGATGAGCAGTGCAGGTGTGATTCTACATTATGTCTTGGATTTATGTCATGTTACTTACACCAGGTGAGCGAGAGTACTATTTGATTGTATTTATCTTAATATGCTGCAACGCCCTACATGGTGCATGACGCAGCATTTCAAAATAAAATAATACTTAGCTGTTTTTATCGTTCACAAACCTGCTGTGAACCAGTAACGGAGGGATCTACAACACCGGTTCTCAACTTTTTTTTTTTTTTTTTTTTTTTTTTTAGGCCTTTAGCAACCAAATCTTCAGAAAATGCCAGAGAAACTGCAGAATTGATCAGTAATCAATACATTTTGAGGATGCAACTACTTATGTATGTCACAAAAGAAGGGAGTGCATCACGGCAACAAACTTTAACAGCACATTTGTATTGCGCAAATATATTTTACACATTTCTGAGTTGAGAACTAGTGATCTCGCCCTGCATACTTCCTTAAAAAGTGTCGTGAAAAAGCTGAAACCGCTTGGCTTTGTCGAGCTGAACACACACGTATCGTGTGGCTAACGCTAGCTGTATGCAATTTGTTCATTTTTGGCCCTTAATGGTTTTACATACCTTTATATACAAACTGTTTTACCCACAGATATGAAGAAAAAAAGTTCTTCCGAATACAAAAAAAAACAAAACAAAAAAAAAGCCTTTGATTTACAATCACTTCATTGCACTCACACGCTAAAACATGACGCGCATAAGGCCACACATCAACAGAAGAATGCAAATTAAAATAAATCTGTACATGAATTATAAACATTCAGTGCTTCAGTGTACCGAGTAAAACGTCCTTGCATTCATACTGTCTCTTTTTTTGATGTTTGGCACATGGGAAACAAAAAACAATCAAAAAAAAAAAAAAAAAAAACCAAAAAAACAACAACACATGCATTCGTAAACAGACTCAAACGCGACTGTCTCTAAAAATGCATATGCACTTACATCACTTTTCCAACACAGGCATACATTCCAGTTGTTCATAATCCTTTTGAGTCCAGTCTAAAGAAATTCGGAGAAACAAGGTCAAGGAATGCAAGACGAGGACAAACAGCTAACTGGCGTTGCAGGTGATTGAATCCCGATGGATATTTACAGTGAAGTGCAAACTGAGACGCGATTGGAGGACAGTGGAGTCCAGTTCCATTATGACTGTGCAGGCACTACTTTTTTCGGGGTGGCGGGCTTCTTGGTTTGCCAGAGGTGGCTGTGGATGGTCACCGCGTCCACGCTGGCCGACATGGTCTTGGCGGGTATCTGACTGAACTGCTTCTTGTCCGAGTTGTACTTGAAGAGGCCATCGATCATCTTGCGCGTGATGCTCTTGGGGCCGATGCCGGTCAGCTTGCTGATCTCCTCGCTCTCGGGGCAGTAGGTGTAGAGGGAGCGGAACTGGCAGCCGGCGTCTCGGAACAAAATCAAGAAGTTGTTGGCCTCCGATTTCTCCATTTCCTGTTTGAGGCGAGAGAGAAACGCTCAAGATACGCAAAGCTGTGCGCTTGTCGGCTTATTCGTTAGCAACTCAAATGCACCAGTGTTTAAGAATGCAAGCTAACTTTGAGAGGCAGAAAGTTTTGCTCTTCTGCTCTTTATCATTGCAAAAAATATTTTAGCAATAATCTGATTTCGGGAAATTCTTAAGAATAATAATAATAAAAAATCTTTATTTTTAGATTCCCCTGGTGGAAAATAACTTTCACATTTACTAATGTCCAAAAGTAAGTACTAAACTGATTTTGGTCTGATACGTGTTGTATACTACTGTTGATTCAGAGTAACATAAGTAAAACTTTGATGACATATTTGATTATTTATTATTCTAATGAAGACCCAAGTAATTACAATTTTTAATTGATTGGACTGCGGCTTGTTGAGAATTTATGTTTCCAAAAAACAAAAAATACTTCAAAATTATACTCTTATTACATCCATATAACTACATGTAACCTATATAACGTAGTAATGTGGATGTAGTCTCATGTAGCCTACTTTGACCTGTATTTGAAACCAATTAAGACAAAAAAACAACTAACAATACGAGCCATTAGGAAAGCCAAACCCCTCCGGCCAAAAGAACTATAATGACTGTACCTCCAGGATCTTGTTCTTTTGGCCCTCATTGACCTTGCCGGCGAGGCAGCAGTGGGCCAGCGCGTTCTGGATGATGTGCTTATTAGATTTGGCACTGGGCTCCTTGTACAGCTTTGGTCCTGAATGAAAATGAAAGAGAGAATATCAGGATGAGAGTGCAGTCACGGCGACCGCTCCTGTCATGCCAATAAAATAACAATAACGCAATTACCTTGTGATCCGTTAAACTCAAGAGGAGCTGAGCGCGATGGCTAGTTTCAGCATTAGCATGGAAGAGATGTTGACCTACCGGTGTACTCGGTGTTGGATGTGACAGAGGAGGTGGTGGATCCGTTTTCCCAATCCTTCTCTCCGTTCCTGCTGCTGGAGTGACTCGGGGACAGGAAGCCATCTGCAGAATCGGGCCTGGAAAAGAGAGAGAGAGAGACACACACACACAAGTGGTGATTAATCACCTTTGTGGATGGTCGGGACTCCTTCTAATTCATCCAGTTACACTGGAGGCAAGAAAGCACAGTACTAATATACATCAATTGCATATTTCAGCACAGTAAGTGTCCAACCAGCCACTGCTGCTGTCACTTTACTCTCAGTTACTGCTAAATCAGCAAAGCTTGCAAGCACAGGCAGTGGGTGCAGGGATGTGAAGCAGTCTGGTGCGTTTAAGGTCGATAAGAGCTCAATAAATCAAAGGGCAGGAGAACTTGGTATTTGGTTGCTCTGTTTCTGGACTAACGCTGAATTATGAGTCAGTGGTGGCTTTTAATAAACAAGTGATATTTCAAATATAGAGTAAGTGAATGCAGCTTCTGAAGTGCTAAATAAGGTGTATCGCAGCCGACAAATGATGAGAAACTACACTGAGCAGAGAAAACATTTTTCTTAAATCTACAATGTTAACTAGTTAGTTAAGCTTTCTTCTACGGCTCGGAAAATCTGGCACCAAAATATGAAAAGCAAATATATCTTCATGTTTCTCAAGAGCAACTGATACCAAGCAAATGTCTGCAATAAAGATGGGCATCTTTTTTGTGAGCTGACAAGAAAGATTTTTTTTTTTTTTTAACAATGGTTGTGTTTGTCTTACTAGTTTTTTCAAAATAACAAAAAAAAAAAAAGAATAAAACAAAAAGCTTGAGAGGGAGTGTAAACCGTGGGGAGGACACGGTGGAAGAGTTAGAGGGAGAAACAGAAGTGAATGGTTTTGTGATGGTGATGTAAGTAAAAGCATACAAGTGATTTCAGGTTAGTTAGGAGGATCTCCTCAACAGAAAGCTGCATTGTCTTTCAGTGCTCCATCAATCCTCAGTGTGGGGGAGGGTTTTCGATGCAGGATTGAACCAAGAGAAGCGTGAAGCATCTTAGGATTATTCTGCCGGGCAGCAACAACTAACCTTCTCCTTCTCAGTTTAGGAGAGCTCAGAAAGCAGAGGAGACTGCCAGAGGCTAAACTAGCGCTTCTGGCGTGTGTGATGGAATCAGGAAGAAAGATAGTAAGAGAAGGGAGGACAGTAAGAACAATAGGAGGAGAAATGTTAGAACTGTGGACCAGAGTTGGTGAAGCGATCACAGCGCGAGACACGAGTTCAGTCAAACGTCTGTCTTGGCTGTCACAATTTCAGGTTTTATATTAGCCTCGCTAGCGTTAACGCATGCTACGCTGGTGGGCCACGCCCAGGAAAACAATGTCCCAGCAGGTTCAATGTAAAATATCTGCTGTGACATTAGAGGCGTGACTACAATATGCAGGTCTGGTTTTCCTGCCTTGGGCAATAATTTCCCCATGCTTGAATTTGACATTCTTTCACTATAAGTACAAGTAAATTTCACTTAATGTGAGCAATTAAGTGAGCTTGTGAATTTAAATGAATTTACAAGTGAACATTTGCTAAGGATTTCTTTTTTTTTTTTTTTGTTATTGCTAAGGATTTCTTCAAGTAAGGGGCATGTGTCTCAGCAACAACTCTCTGTATTTGGCTTAAATGTTAACCATGAGGCAATTATTTATACCTGCTGCTGTGTGAATGAACCAAAAATAATTTACTTCCGTCGTTAGCAAGGTGCCAAGTGTGATCATGTGTTACTGGACATCATGTGGATAACATGAAGCAGGTACAATTGAAATCTTAGCTGAAGGTTTATAGGGAGCTTTGACATCGTAGCGGTTTGCGTTAGCATCTAAAGGCCGGTGGAGCTTCTCACCTGGGTGCTCTCTTCTCAGAGTGGACGCTGTCGCTGTCTCCCAGGTTGAGGGAAGCCAGGGACAAGCTGGAGACTGAAAAGACATGTTGGTGTGAACCTGGATGTGCAGAAAATGAGATGTGGCACAGCACGACACACACTTGCAACAACACCAACACCGGCGGCAACATCAGCAGGCCGCCCACTGTGACCCAGTGGCAGCCATGTTCACGGAGCAATGCAGTCTCAGTGCTATGAAAAGTGTGGATGCACACACATCCTGTATCACATACACAGCCTATAATACCTGTATACAGATTAATTAATACTTACGATACAAGATAAACACATATTAATGCACGCACTGGTGCTGCATTGCTCCTGTAGTATGTCGACTGCAGCAATTTCATTTGGGGTTGTTAGACAAATAAAAACATTGTTATTTGATCATATAAAATAGTGAACAAATATCGCAACCCAAACGTTAAAATGAATAAGATCATTAATTTCACTATATGAGTGGTAATGAATCATTTGTATGGATGTCGAAAATGGGATAAAATGGCTGGTGGCAGAGCACACAGAGAGATGGGGGGTGACCTTGACCTCTCTTTGTGCAGGTCGTTTCTATGGCTACCTGTGGCCGCTTTGACAGGGGTCCTCGGGGAGTCCATGCTGTCGCGATGGATTGACTTGGGTCGGCTGCGCCTCTGTTTGGCCCCGCCAGCCGAGCGAGGTTTGATGACGGTATCCATGTCCTCCATCAGCTTCAGCTGCTTCCTCCTGAGATACTCCTGCTTGATGAACTCCTTCCTGGCCTTGTCCTCCTCCTTCCTGATTCGCTCCTCCTCCGCTTTCAACCTGGGGAGACGGAACGCAAGGGTGTGAGAGACAGTGAGGGAAACGGGTGAGCAGGTAGTGATCATGGCCCTAACCCTGAACCCACTTATCCATTTCATGAAATATAATAACAATTAAAAAGAGAAATATTTTCCTGATTAATTTTCTGATTTGTCAAGTGAATGACAAAGCAAAGAGGCCAGGTTTGCTATCTTATTTGTGTATATTGAATAACAAGCTTTTGGGTAAATAATGTACTTTGAACATTTTGTAAGAACGTTTGCATATGTATGAACACCCACCGAGCCTCCTCCTTCTTTTGTTCCAGCTCTGCCTCCAGCTGCATCTTCCGCTGCTGGCTCTCCTTTTCCCTCCTCATCCTCTTCTCCAGCAGCACCGCCCTCTTCTGTGCCATGTTCTCCTCAGGCTTGCCGTCCTCCTGAAACATTTAGGCGACAACGTCGGTCACCCCACACTGCTGAAGGTAAAGTACGGTCTAAGCAGAATGAGAACTAAATACCATTCGGTGAGCATTACACTGTGTTTTTGCTGTTGTGTATCCGGGTAGATGAGGACGCTGGGTAGAGAGGCGTTATTGTGTGATATTCCTTAAATAAACCTATCTCCTCCAATATAATGAATGAGCTAACCCCAAACCCTGAGATTTTATTGTGAAAAGTCATGTCCCCTTTTTAAAATTTAATGAGACAGTAAGAAGGTTGCTAAAGGCTTCGCAGAGCAGCATTTTTCTCTGCTGTACAGCTCTGTGTGTACTAATATTGACAAATGTCAAATGGTTAGATCGCACACAAGTGCAATACACTATAAATACAACTATACAACTATAAGATACCATTTGGATTCTTATTTAATGTGAAGATCCCATGCTCATTCCTCAGTATCCATCTTCACCGCCTATTCAACCCCACAAATCCACAGCTGTGCTTGAATTATTCACAACAGCCCCAGTTTTATGACCTACATTGAAGCCCAGCAAGCAGGCAATCTTGCTGCTCTCAGCATCTTCGTGTTTCCTGAACCTTTCACTGCCATCATGTTATCATGTTAGTGTCCTTGTCAAAAAAAGTGACTGCCTCAGGTTCAAATTGCATTCTTCTTAAAGAATGTTTTCACTGCATTTCAAGGCAAAGGCAGCCTGGCAGATGCATATCAGACAAGACCAGGGTTCTAAAAATATAGATGGAAAATATCGATAGAACAGCCTACCTTGAAGAAGAAGCCACGACAAATCCTCTGCTCCTCATCCAGGACTTCCATGGAACCTTGCTCCATCTCAAAGCCATCATCGAGTGACAGGTCCTCCAGTGGCTTCACGACTGACAGAGGAACCTCAATCAAGCTGGTCTTGACTTGGCCTGCTGCGTCTGACTGGGTGGGGATCTCTGTGGGTGCCACCGTAAAGGTCTCTACCACAGGATGAGACAGAACCTCAGGGAATGAAGATTCTACTGTAGGTTTAAGATCTCCACTGGTCTTCATGAAGGTCTTCTGGTTATCTGTTGCCATGTCTGTGATCTGGAATAGGCTGTCACCTTCTACTTCCGGGATTAGGGCGCGGGAATCAGTTTTTTCACTTTTGTTCTCCAGTTTGGGGGAACTGGGCGATGAGTTGGCTGCACCGATATTGCTGAGCTCCCTGTCTGGGTAAAGGAGTGAGCCTTTCTCCCTGTTTTTATCTCCGTCTGAGGCTACCGTTTCGGGTTTGGCTGTTGATATTTTCTCCCCCATGTAAACAAAGGAACTTGCCGAAGGCTGGCTGGGAGAAAATCGCCGAAGTCTAGGGATGCTGTCAACAGATTGTGGAGCAGTTAGGACTCGGTTGTAGGGGGCCAGCTTGAGCTCACTAGGGCGAGCTGTGCGGGGATTACGTGAATGGAAGGAGGAAGATTTGCGTTTGATGTTGGTTGGAGAGCGGTGGGTGGTATGAGGGGAGTCAGCGGGGGAAGAGGGTCCTGAGGATCGAGTAACCGCACCAGCTCGACTGTGTTTTTGTGGCGAAGGGTTTGTGTGTGGGGGAGGGATGACCCACGCCTGCTGTTGTTTTTGGTCCCTCATGGCCATGATCACTTCCTGCTGCTGAGCTAGTCGCTGCATCTCAGTCTGAAGGAAGGCTAAAGAATGGTTGAGTTTCTCAATGGAGCGTGTGTACTCAGAAAGATCCACCTCAGTTTGCTGGGCAGGACTTTGCCCACCTTCCTCTCCTCCACCAGGTGACTTTGGCCAACAGGAGCTTGTGCCACTTTGCTCCGCCCCATCGGGTGTGTCTGTCGTGCTTCTACCAAGTTTGAAGGTGGGACTTGTGCTTGCTGCCTTACCTTCTCCCACCATATTCCCTCCTTCTTCTGCTCCACTGGCAGCCCCATCCCCTTTTCTCTTGACCACATTGAGAAATGCAGAGTGACCCATCTTTTGCCGGTGCCTTGTAAAAGCAGCCTCCACTTTCTTCTTCTGTGCTTCAATGGCTTTCCGTTTCTCCTCCAACCGCATCCTCAGATGAACCATCTCTGTTGCCATGACCTGAGCGGGATCATCTTGTGGAGGTTGTGCAGGTGTGGGCGATTCTTGAGCAGTGAGGGTTGGTGTGGTTTGTTGATGGATGGGGCTATGCTCAGGAGTTGGGGCCCAAGAGACAGATAATGGCAGACCAAACTCAGAGCCCTCTGGGGTAGTCTTCAGGGAGCTGCTGCTGCCTCTCCCTGAGTCCGGTGCTGATGGATTGAGCTTCTTCATCTTCTGTTCAGCAAAGCTGGTCATCTTCACTACGACGAGGGATTTGCCCTGATTGCTGGGGCAGGGGCTTGGTGTATCTATATCCAGGTCCATATTCACAGAGCAGTCTTTCAGAGAAGAATCCTCATCTAGCATGTCGTCTGTTTGGACATGAATGCCAGTGTCCACCTCTGTGGTGTCTGTGGTGCTCAGAGGACCTTTGGAGTCCAACTCTGACACCGGATCCAAGCCACCAACACCCGCCCCCAGGTCCTGACTATGCAGGAAGAAACCATTGTTGATCCCTTCCACTGGGGGCCTGCTTGGGCTGTGAATGATCTGGAGGGCCTCCTCCATGGAGGGAGCTGCTGCTGTGACACTCCCATGTCCATTTGGGTAGGTTTGTCTGTTGGGCTCCATCCCAGCGAGGCTGTCCGGGCAGCCCTCCTCCTCAATGCCGACACTCTGGCCATTCACTGGTTGAAAGGACAGATTGCGCTTCATGCCGCGGGGCAAGTGGTGGACCTTGAAACCAGAGCCATCGTCAGTGCTGATGGACCTGACCATGCCACGCGTTGAGGAGTGAGGGGCAGAGGTAGAGTCCTCTTTGTCAAACGGGATGTCAAAAGACACTCCATAAGGCCCCGACCTGAGAAAACAGACAAAAGCTTTTAATCTATGGACCTCTTTCTGTGGTTCTACCACATGTTAAAATGATTTTCTGTGTGTGAAAGCTTTCTTGAAAATAAAATAATATGTTTCTATAATAATATCTTCGCCCTTGTGGGACAATTAATTCACTTGAGAAATATACAGTATTTTAGAGTTACAAGTGCAGTAATAGGAGAGCAATTTTTGTAACCTTTTCTCCTTGGGCCAGGTACCGAGGTTTCCATCAACAAAGGACATCGAGGTTGACCTCTTGATCTCACCTGGATGATACAAGCAAGCAAAGCACAATGTCAAAAGTTTGTCTTTTTTTATTTATATTTCTAACTGTCATAATTTGATACTTAGAATCAGTACTCAGTGCTAAAAATCTTTTATCACATCTGGACTTCTTTCCTGAAAATGCAACAGCCAAACATGTACAAAAAACCTTGGAAAAGTAAGTAGACATAGACTGTATGTGTTCCTCAAGATATCCCTAATAAAGTAGTTACTATGACATTAAAATCAATATGCATGTCAGGAAAAAAAATCACCTGAATTTCGGGGCTGAGGCCGGAGGGGTAGACTGGAAAGTGACAGAGAGAAAATTCAGGATGTTATACATGATGATATATATTCCTTTTTACCTTTCATGTCCTAGTTAATTTGCTATTTTGCATGAATGAATACCTCTTGAGTGTAAACCTCTGATGACACATTAATTCTACTAGTTAATTTCCTATATATCACATCTTTACGTGAATCCATGTTCTTATATTTGGACTAACATACCTGGGTCTTTCAGGACTGGGGGATCTGTTCATGAAGCTCCTCTTAGTGGCCATAGAGATGGGGATGGCTGGCATGTTCTTCAAAAAGGATGAGGGTTCTGAGGTGAAAAAACAAATAAATGGTGTGAGCCGTCAAACTAGACAATCAATGTACACTATTACTATTATTTCCCCAATTACTCTTCTTCGTGCATATTTCAGATGAATTACAGCCACATGTACAACTTGCATTAGTACTGGCCACTACCATGAAGATACTGTGATATATGTATTGCAAACACTCACCTGTGCCTTCATTCTCCAAATGTCTTGGCTTTACAAAAGATGGCTTGACCACCTCAAACCACCAAAAAAGCTCTGCCATGAACACCAGGTAGTTATTCTGTGGAAATCAAATATGATAAAGATTGAAAACATGAGGTGACGTTCAAAATACAAATATTGTCTGGGTCCTAAAGTAACAATCTTGCCTGCAAGAAAACTGCAATACAACTGGTTCTCCAGCAGGCGTCTCTCTTAGCCCTAACACGGAATCTAAGGGGATGCGCATCACTTGTATCCTCCACTTTCTCATGCTCCGCCATAGCTCAGCACTTCAGTTGTGTGATTTACTGTTCAAGGACTGGCATTTCATCTTTGTTTTCTGTGTAACTTTTTCAAATCATGGCATTTGACATGATAAGCCACATTTAGTTTTGTTCATTCACGTGCGATGAATAGTACAAACTTCATGTGACATTTAAAAATCTCATTTGGTTTTTGCATGTTTCACATGTCATGCAATCATTGCACAAATTGCATGCCATGGATAATCTCATATTTGAAATATCACACGACCATGTGTCATGAATGTGCCACATTAGAAAATTTGTTTCACATCTGACAAGTCACAATTGCTTTTTTTTTTTAAGTAAGGAAATATGTGTGTGTTAGTTTAGCTATTGTGATCGATGTCACAGCTTTTTACACACCAGACAAGTTAATCTTGCGCTTGCGTAATAAAGTCAATAGCACCTGTGGTAGTAGAGAGGAAAGATTAAGGCATTAACCTAATTTACAAAATAGAGGTCAGCTATTTATTTCTGTTCT
>CAAKHG010031639.1:14488-32876 GCA_901007715.1 Dactylopterus volitans | reverse complement strand
TTTTTTTAGAAATTAGTACGAGACAGCATATCATCAATTAACAGTGAATCCTGTTGAAGAAAGTGTGTAAGTGCCGATTTTAATTTTAATCACCTGCTCCTTGTTCCGCTTACACACGAATCCACACAAACACACTCGTTTCCAATAAAGTGCCGTTACTGTGAATCACATACATGCTTTTAGCGCATCACCAACTGGGATTGGACCTTTTGAATCCCAAATTCGACCTCAGGAAGAGTCTGCTAATAGTGACATGACCTTTCGGATAAAATGGAGTTGTAGTTATTAATTTCGGTCACTTCAGTTGAAAAAGTCACTCAGCTCGATAATTATACTGTATATATCCCTCACTGCGTAATTGTCCGCAGTGGTTGGTTATCGTATGTGAAGCTTCATCCAGGTGCACTAGAATTTTTAGTGAATCATTATAATAAATGTAATGCTTAACTACATAAAACAAAATTTCAAATCTACATTATTGCTCTGACCATGCCTGTGATAATTCTTTTTTTTTTTGGCGAGCAGTATAATGACGCGCCTCATAATCCACTATTTTGATCCATATATTTAATTTCAGATGATTAAAAAAAAAACAGGCTTGAATTTGCATGGAGTGATTTTTAGGCTACTTGGGGGCAGGGCAACACACGGCGAGCAGCTGCTCACTTGACGAACACATACGGAGCAATAACAACGTTCCTTCAAAGCCGCGCCTCGGTCTGTCCGCTCGTCTCCCGGTTCCTGCTTTGCTCCCCACCGGCTCCTGAGCACCACGTCTAGCTCCTTGGCCAATAAACGCTCCTTGGCCGAGTTCACTGAACGGCCGCTGACGCTGCCCCAGGAACAATGATGTTGTGAGACAGATGCGGGAAAAAAACCGCCATGGCGTGCTTGACTGTGTAATCGCTCATCAAAAAAAAAAATAAAATAAATGCGCTTAAACATCTCCTGTGATCGTCGACCTCATTTTGACAGATGTTTTGGAGATGTTCAACGCTGACGCGTCAAGAAAATATGGCTAATAAAATCAGGTGAGAACTCTTTGCCTTCCCCCTTCCGAGGTCCTCCCTAACGGGCTGGCTCCTCCCACCTCGATGATGGATCGGCGTCTATGGCCTTTAACAAGTTGGATGAATAAAAGATGGTTTCCTGCGAGGCTCCTGACCCTGGGACACACGGTGAAGCTAGCCTTGATTCCTCTTACGAGTGGCCGGGGTTAGCCGTTAGCACACTTTCAAACCGACACGCCCCCCTCTCATGTATGCTTGCCCTGTGTCAACCAGAATAAACGATGTTCTGTTCATTCTTGGGGCGTGACGGCGGCGCCCGCATGGCGCTGCAGCGGTAAAAAGATCTGAAATAACTGCTGTGGAAATATCCCTAAAATACATTTTTTTAAAAACCGTATTCACAATCTAGTTCAATTAATGGAAATGACATTTATAGGACTAAAATTTTGATGACATCGCAGGATCTACAGCATTTTTGAAAGCATGTGCCAGTGAAAGTTAAAGTAAAAAAAAAAAAAAAATCAAAACAAAACTCATTTTTCATTGCAAGATAAAACAAAAACCAAATACGACTCCTCCGAAGGCCGCCAAAGAACACATCTCTCCAGCTTTAGCACCTCAACACATCATTGTAGTGATTCTGTTACCGGAGGAGACTGTTGCCGGGTGCCAAAAAAGATGAAAAAAAAAATAAAGACGACAAAGAAGGGGGAAAAGAAGGGGAAAAAAAAGTGAGGCGAAGGCGAGAAATGGCCAGAGGGTTTGTGCTTTTATCTGTCTGGATAAAGACAACAACGGGTGACAGCCAGCGAGCCGGACCGGCGCGTTAGCGTGGCCGCAGCTATCAGAAGTGAAATCCCACGATCGGCGCCGCTCGGCTCGGGCAGATGTACGGCGTCTGCACGTGTTTCAGAAAACAGCAGAAGAAGAAGGAGGAGGAGGGGACGTTAAGGTCGTTCTGGCTCCAGTGTTATTGATTAATCTGCCAATTAGCTGTCAACCACATATTTTAAAAAGCCGCATGCGTCACCGTCACAGAAGGCCAGCGAGGATTCGCTTTAAAAATCTCAAACTCATGCGATTTGCTGTCGATCGATTAAAAAAAGAAATTAATCGCAGAATTTTCCCTGATTAATCCCGATTAACTGCCGCTCTTCCTCAGACCGGCGCTTGTAATGACGGATATTCAAATCCATTTGAACGTTTTAAAATTCGAGCGATTTCTCTCCGTCGTTATCTTCCACTCTGATCGATGTTTTGCTTTGAGGTGATTGGTCAGTGACGAGTTACTTCTTCTGTGGTGGCTGAACTGGGCTTTGCAGACTGTGCAGGTTACTTTGGTTTCCTCCGTTGGAAATCTTTTTAGATTTAAACTTTGCTCCTAAAAACTCCAAGTGGTGCGCCTCGCGTCCTCATGGCCCAACGCTTTCTTCTTCTCTTGTTTTATTTTTTTTTTTTTGCTTTTGGCTGTTGCTCCCCGCGGGTCAACGCCAAAGCAGCTAAATGAAGCGTCCTGCGCCCGCCCCCAACGACTTTCTTTGGCAAGCCACGTTAATTGCCCGGATGGTAATTAACGTGACAAGCCGGTAGATAAATGGAATCGGTACCATCGAAGCTAACGCGTTCATTTTTATTTTATTTTTTTTTCCGCTAACGCTTCGATGGTACCGATTCCATTTATCTACCGGCTTGTCAGGAGAGTCAACTATTGCTTCTGCTCGGGGGAAGAAAGAGGGCGGGGAGAAGGCTGAACATTGGGAAACAGGGACAATTGCTGCTGATAAACAGGTGAGATGACAAAGTGAGTGGAGGCTCGCCCGGGTTTTTCACGACAACCGCGGGCGCTGATGGCCTTCTATGGCTGCCGCTGCAGTTTCATTGGTCGGGCACGTGGCGCCTCTGGAACCCCCGAGCAACTGTTGCTGCAATCTGCATAATGTTGGCAAAAATCAAATCACAGTAGGAGATAACCGATTAAGTCTTTTTTTTCTTCTTGGGTCTTTTTTGGTCATATTCTCATAACAGGAGATGGTTAACGCAGAATAATGCCGCTCTTCCCCTGCAAGACTCCGCGAGTCGTGCTGATTGCCGTCCCTGTTATTGTCTGCAAAGAACATAGCGGGGAATCAAATCAGGGCTCGTTTTCTTCCTTTAAGAAGAAGCAATTTACTGTCAGTCACTCCTGTGCCACGGTGAAAACAACCCCCCTCCCAAGTCTTGAAAGTTCCCCAACTGCAGTAAACACGAAGCCCTAATTTGCTTTATTTTCTACTGTCTCTTCTAAAAAAAAAGAAAGAAAGAAAGAAAGACAGAAAGACCTTGACATCCGCAGAAGGAGCAAATGGAGGAAATGCGCTTATAGCAAGTGCCAGTTCATTGGGCACATCAGCAGGTTAATCTGACCTGACTGAACGGCCGCTTTTTTCCGAACCTCTGTGGTACCGCCGAAATGGACTCAAGGTCGTTCTCCCATGATGCCGACCGAACGGCCGTGCCGGGACCACTCGGGATGCCGGGTGTTGTCAGTTTCGCTCCGCTTTAGTAACGCGCTGAGGCGGCGCGGCCGGGATCTGACCCGGCCGCGGGAGGGGCGTCGCTCCCGTTCGGATTAAGGCGGCTGCGCTGGAGGGTCGTGCTGAGCATCGCGAGCAGGGCGGTCAGGCCTGTCACCTGTGTGTTGGTACTGAACTGAACGCTACAGTTTGTTGCAGTTACTGTTACTGTATATGGGTTCTTTACTACTGCATACATGCCCTCTACTACTGCATACATGTCTTCTACAACTGTATAGGGAGTCCTCTACATCTGCATACAGGTCCTCTGTTACTGCATGCATGTCTTCTGCTACTGCATAGGGGTCCCTGACAACTGCATACAATTCCTCTACAACTGCATACAGGTCCTCTGTTACTGCATGCGTGTCTTCTGCTACTACATTGAGATTCTTTACTACTGCATACGGGTTCTCAATTACAGCATACATGCCCTCTATTACAGCATACATGTCCTCCACTACTGCATACATGTCTTCGACTACTGCGTAGGGTTCTTCTACAACTGCAAAGAGGTCCTCTACAATTGCATACGGGTCCTCCATTACTGCATACAGGGCCCCTACAACTGCATACCGTATACGTCCTCTACTAGTGCACGCGTGTCCTCTTTTACTGCATATGGACACTTTCAAATGTAAATACCGATATGCTGGGTAACGCCTCTGGTCCCGTCTGCTTTCACATGCAGAAGCTCCTGAAAACGCGGCAGGGAGAAGCTGCTGGACTCCCGTTTTTCTGTTGCGGAGCTCCGGTGATCGGCACATCCGGGTGACGGCCGGCCAACCCGCATTAGCATGTTCGGCGCGCAATCCTGTGACATAGCCGCGCAACTGTCGAGCGGCGTCGACACGCAACCCTCAGCCCCCCGCCCCTACCCCTCCTCATCCCTGCTCGCACGCCCATCACTGTTGTCGTCCACAGGGAAGCTGAAACGTCCCCACACGGCTGATTTAAAAAAAGCAGACGGGTCCTCCAACCCTTGCCGTGGTGACTCTTCTTCTTCTTCTTCTTGCGTTTTGTTGTGTTTTTCCTCTGCCACCACGCGGACTGAAGCCTGGGCACCATCACGCGTGACCGGCCTCATCTCCCATTCACCACCTGACAGCACGAAGCCGCGGCGGTTCCGCATGGACACACATACAGTTACACTCCAGCTACACTCCTAGAAGGTGGCCATGGAGCAGCGCAGCAAGGACTCGACTATGTTTACTTCTTAGGATTTTTTTTTTTCTTTTTGTTCCCCCACAAGAAACTTCTGACCAACTACATCCTCACCAAGTTTGGTCCATTTGGAAAATGTGCACTCAGAGGTAATTATTATGCAACAAGTTGCTCAAAGATTCCGACCAAAATGGACAAAGCAGAGATGTGAAAACACCTCAACTTTCGTCTGTGCAGGCACCTCAGGGACCTGGACTTGGCTACCATGTAGGACCTTAAAAACGGCAAAGCAGCTGCCAAACAAACGCGGTCGCGGTTAACAAAAGCCGAGTTTAATCAAGCGAAAGTGGCGAGCAAGGGAGACCCCGAGCAGCCCCGGTCGGGTCCTTCCCTGCTGGAGAGCACCTTCCACCGCTATATGCACGTCAGCGGCGACGTTCCTGGAAAGCGGCAGGTTGAAGACATAACCCGAAGACAGCGCGGCTACGGCGATTCGGCGTCACATCAAGCATGCAACACATTGATTTTCAGCCCTGCGCCCGTGGGCTCGCTAGTGATGCTCGTTTTTTTTTTTTTTTCTTCCCCCATCTGAGCTTCTGGCCTTCAGGTGCTTTCTCGATGTGCAAAGAATCGGCGGAGAACAGATGGCGGCGTTGGGTGGAAAAAAAAAAGATGTGCGGCGCGCTTGTTTTGCCCTGCCGATTTCAAATGGAGGCTTTCGCCCCGGCGATGAGGCATCACGGGTCGCTTACGAGGAGAGGCGCCGAGTTATGTATCTGTCTACTTTCAAACAAACACACCTCCCCCCCAAGATAAGATTTTTAGCTTTACACACACAAACGCGCACTCCTTCTCTCTCTGCACACAATCTATCGACCATCTCTTACCAGCAGATTATAACTCAGCATGTTAGGTTGGGAGATAGTTTATCTTTGTTTGGCAGAGTTTTGCTCAGCTGATATCGGCTCAGGAAAAAAATAAATAAATGAAATACCTTGATGTCAATGAAGGAGTCAGAGCTCTAACTGGAAGTGGTGTCTGAATATCAGGACTGGTTAATCTGCCAATTAGACATTTAGTCTATGAAAATTTGCAAAAAGAAGAAGAAAAAAAAGCATTTTTTTTTTCCCTCCAAGTAGAATTTTTGGATCCCTGCTAACATTCTAAGACCCAAATTAATTCAGGATACACACAGGGGGAAAAAAAACAACAACTTAAAAGTCTTATCGGTTGATATTGAATCATGGAAGATTATCTGTGAATTAATGTAAACTTGAGTTAGTGTCCCAGGAAGGTCACAGGAATCTGCCAGATAACAGATCCACTCCGTTCCAAGATGTATGGTAGTCTTATTGGATGCTTAAAGTGTGCACCCACCCTCACCCCCCTCTCACACACAACACACACACACACACACCTCACCCACAATAACATACAGTAATAAAGCTTGACAGCAGGGTTGCCAAAGCTGTTAGCAGTCAAATTAGACTGTGAAATTAAGTGAGATGAGCAAAATGCTCTCTGAAACGAAAATATTCATTAAAAAAATATTGATGGATTAAATGGGCAGGTTGAGGTTAGGTGCAATTTGCTTTTTTCGCCCGCGTTTCTCCCTCAAATTCACTTCCCTCCCGTACACGTCGCTTGTTATTGTTATTTCACGTCCGCAACCCTACGCCCTTTTATCCGAGGCGACAAAACAATACCGGCAAGGTCATGTGGCACATTTCCTGCTGCGGTTTCTTCTGCTGTGACTCTCTTTTGCATCGGCGCATTAACTCGCACGGTAGACACGCGCACGTGCCGGCTTCTTCTCCGACCTTCGTCTCAACTGCCTCGACCACCTTGTCATCCTGCGGGTTTCCGAGTGAACCCTCTCTATTTTCTTACCTGCCTGCTGCCTACGCCGAGCGCTGCACGCCTCTCCGATTTACCACCGCCAATGAGCGGCGAGCGCTTTCACCTGCTGCTCCGCCAGCCCCTTTGGTAGCGTTAGCACATGTGTCGGTGGGGGGGGGGCAACAGCCCTGCGGCAAAACTCTCCTGTCTCCCGAGGGGTTATATGTGGAATTTGTACTGGACCTGTCAGAGAGAGGTGCTGACATATTTGAATGATCACTACTGGGACTGTAATTTGTGATGCTGCTGGAACTGGGTCACAGGGGGAAGTGTCCCTAATATTTTGGCCACCCCACTCAAACGCATCAGGGTGACAAAATATTAGGCCCAGCGGCATTACAAATTACAATCCCAATTCTTTATTGAATCTGTTTTGAGAGGTGGTGGTATACTGTATTAGAATGATTTTTGTTGGGACTGTGATTTGTTGCAACTTTTAATCGGCCCAGTGGCAGGAAAGCTCAACTGATCAAAAATATGAGCGTAACCCAGTAGAGCTCAGGAGCATCACAAATTGCAATCCCGATAACGATCATTCAAATATGTCAACCCCCCCCCCTAAAACTGATTCAATCAAAAATTCAACATAAAACTCCTCCTGAGGGGAGAGTTTATTGCGGCGCAGTTGCGTTATGCGCTATGGCGAAAACGCAGTGGTGATAATGTTACGACTGATCTGGGTAGTCCAGTGTAAAAAGCGCATGCGCGTCCCCTGACGAGCGGAAATGGCGTTCCCATGCCGCCGACAGGCTGACGAGCACGACGTCACTTTTCGGTAAACTAAATGTTTCAGGAAAAAGGTGGATGAGCTCCAACCGACGGGACCTCCGGATCGAGCTCTTGCCAGGATGCTCTCTGGGAGCTAAAAGGCATTTGTTGTGTTTGAGCGGTACTGTACTCAGTGTGTGTGTCTCCGTGCGTGCGTGTGAGTGTGTGTGTGTGTGTGTGTGTGTGTGTGTGCGTGTGTGACAGACGCCGCATGAGCTGCGTCCCCGAATCCTTCAAAGTGATCTGCCATTAACCTTGAAGCGGTGACTGACTTCCCTCAGATGACAGCGGAGGGCTTGGGGCAATTTTTTTATTTTATTTTATTTTTTTTATCCCGGCGTGGAGGAAAATGGCCGACAGCCCTGCGCGTCGTCGGCGTGCAAAAACAAATGTGCGGTGAGAGGCAGATGAGTCAGATCAAAGACGACTCACGGCGTGTCGTTTAATGTTAAATGATGTTGTCTCTCTGAAGAGGAGGAGGAGGATTCGGATGCGATGCCACACAAAGTTTAGGCACGTCAGCGCAGATTACCAGCGGGGTTTATGAAACGTTGCTTAAGCTTTACGACACTCATTCAGGTGGCGGGATGATTGGTTGTTTCCATTAAGGTATTTTTGTTTATCAGTTTGACCCTATTAGAATTCAACGTCTCTAAATAATCAGCATCAGTCTTATTGCCAAGTAGGTTTTCAAATACAAAGAATATGACTTGGTATAAATGACTGAGATCTTTTTTTTTTTGGCTTCATATCTATTGACTTTTCTTAATTTAATGTTTTATTTAAAGACTATTTAGGTAGTCAACAAGCAAGCGTAAAGTATCTGCCACATAAACTTGGGGCAACAATTTTAATTATGATCATTTTCCGAGGTTTGAATTGCTAGCGTCAGGTGACAGAAGGGTAAGTAAAAAGGTTAATAAAAAAGCATGATTTGCCTGAAAAAAAGATGGAAAAAAAGGCTTTTCTGCTTACTTGAATTTTTTTGTTTCCTTTTTGTAATCGTAGATGGACCAGGAGGAAGAAGAATCTGTTTCCATGACAAACTGAAACACCATTGCTAGTCGCAATACGCGCCGACAGGAGAGAATTATCATCATTTCCTCCGCTGAAAAACGAAAAACCCCTCGAGACCTCGTCCTCCTCTTTCTCAATAAGCCTTGACTCTTTCAACTCTGTTCCTTATTTACAGCCACACACAATGCGGACAATACTGCTAATCTCCAACGAAAATAATATCAAACGTACCTGCCGTGATGAATGCGTTTTTTTTTTGTTTTTTTTGTCGTTTAATCCCCCAACGCGAACATAAGCCAATTCTGCATGTCGCATAATAAAACTCATACTTTCTTACTAGCCACGCCGCTCAAACGCCGCGCCAGCATTCACGACGCAGGCTGCGTGGAAAGCACAGATTCCTTCATGGCTGCTTCCATCCACCCTGGGACGTCTGTCGCGCCCGTGTCACTTCCCATGTAACTCGTTTTGAAAGACGCCTCACTATCCTACATAATTAACGCCCGGGGGGGAAAAAAAAAACAGCCAGTTGAATGGAGACGACTGTCCGAAGTTCCCCTGAAGGTCGGTCCGAGACTCCGGTGACAGTTTGACCTTCGCGGCCACTTTCCGAATCGATGCGTCTGAGGAAAGGAGCCGAGGCTCCGTGGGCGGCTGCATCAAGCTGGCAACACACGCTTAACTTAACTTCCTCCGCTTTGAGCTAACCAGAAGGTAGCGAAAGCTCCGGGTGGAGCTTCACTCCTGAGCCGTCTGTAGAACCCCAAGCTACGTTTAAAAAGTCATTTATATGCCGAAGAACAGTCTCTTAAGGAGCATGCCCGCCCCCCGCCCCACCACCGGACCCCCCCTCCCAACACCCGCGTTCGCTTTACTCGTAAATATCATTAAGGTATTTGCATGCACATATTAATTAGATTTATTTCATATCCCCACATTAGCTGCGGGCTAACATTAATCAAACGGACTGCCCCTCCTCGCGGATCCCCTCAGCGGCGGGCCGCATCAATCATGCGCATCTTGCCATAAACTGCAGTCACACTGCGGCCCCGGAATTTATGTCACGCCCGCGTAACTTAATCACAGTTTGTCAAACAGACTCGCACGACGACGGCGGCTGGCCACACGAAAAAAAAAAGAAAAAAAAAAAAGGTCATAAGATAAAACAAGAAACAACAGACATCTAAAAGTTAACGACTTGAGATGGCGGACACTCTTCGCCAAACATCCCTGTTAGGATGTGGCGGGTTTGTTTTTAAACTCGGATGTGGACTGAAAACGATAACCTCTATTTACTCCCGGTAGGTTTCACGTTCACACTGGGAAGCCTCCCAGGATACCTAAGGTCTTAGCTGCCGCAGCCACCGGGAGCGGCCGGGGTTAAGCGCCTTGCTCGAGGGCGCCTCGGTGGCGGTGATGAGGGAGGGGCGACGCCCAATAACGTATGACAAGGTTTTTATCTTGTTTTTTTTTTTTTGTCAATACAGTGATATGAAGATTTCGGCACTTATTGCAGCCAATTTTGTGGTAATTTAAGTGCCGGGTTTATTGGAGAAAGAACCAATTTTTGCTTCTTTTGTTTTCCCTCTTGGACACGAGGAGTCCTCACGGTGTTTTGAGCTTCAATTATTCTTAATTCTCTTCTGAATTCTTTTGAAATAGATCAAAAAATAGCACGACAAAGGAGAAAGCACATTCTTATAACAGAAATTGACTATTTAATCGCAATTTCCATGGTTTTCGGTAATGATAAGATTGAATGATGAAGAAAAAGTGATCGGTCTTTCTGTCGGTGGGTGTCTGAGATGGAGCCAGCACTTGCTCGTTTCATATAAAACGGTGAGAAAAATTAAGAACTGCCTCGTTACAGCAGAAATGCATCCATCCAACAGGCCTCAGACCACCGCAGAGGCAACACAGCGGCGCTGTTAGACTCCCTCCTGCGGAAAATCCCCCCCGACTTGCTGTGGCCGATTGATTCGGGGGATTAGTCGGGTCAGGACGGTGAGCATTTCACCTTGGTAATGCAGTTCTTCACCGAGTGTTTAGGTGTATATTGGATCGGACTTGGTATTCATCAAAGGCCGCGCCGCCACGCATGATAACATAGCGGATGTGCGGGGGCTGCAGATGCGAGGCGGCGCTCGCTCGGAGGGGCTCGCCCGCCCGCCCGCCCGGCCGGCCGGGATTTACAGGGTTGCGGTCCGTGCACAAAAATCGAGCCCGCAACCAGGCGGCGTGACATTTGCATCTGCTCTCCCTCATCACTTTTTCCACAGCAGCCACTCGATAGTGTATCCCTCCCCCTCTCTCCCCTCCCCCGCCGCCTCCTTCAGCACAACTCCGCCATTAAAAAATCGTCATTCCCAGGGTTCTTAACTAAGCTGAAGCATGCGATCTCGCCGGAGCCGGGGAGATAGTCAATACGCTGTCAGATAAGCGGGGCAGACATGTTGAGCGGCGCCGAGCGCCTGATCACAGTTATCCGAAGGTGTGCGGCATCAAAACCCGGCAACTCCAAAGGTTGGGGAAAAACCCATTTGCTGAAAAGAGCGAGGGCAACGATTTCACATCTCAGGCGTCGTTAAATGTTTTTCGCCGCCCGCGTGTTATTTTATTTTCACAACTCATCTGCAGAATCTGTTGCATCTGAGGGGTTGAGAGGATACAAATAGACACCCCCACCCCACCCGCCCCCTTCCTGGAGTATCAGCCGCTGTCTCCGAAAGAATCCCCATCAAACATGACAGCATTCTGAATTTTTGCTGGCGAAGAGACGGGAATGTGATGGCATAATCCGATCAGCCATGACACTATGACCGCTGCACGTTTACTGTAGAAAATAATGCAACAGCCCTGCGATAAATTCTCCCCTCAGACGTTTTATGTTAAATTTTGATTGAATGTGTTTGAGAGAGGTGTTGAAATACGTTCATGATTGTTACTGGGAGTGTAACGTGTGACACTGAGAGGTGTCCCTAATGCATTTTCACCATAATGCATATGACTGGGATGACCAAAATATTAGGAACACCTCTAATGTTATGACTGATAGGTGTATTTATATGGTGAAGTCCACGTACAAGTAAAGTGGCAACAGTTATATAAACATTTAAACATGAGACTTTTGCAAACGAATCACTGCAGTCGCCGGGGTAACTATGTCGTTATGATGGCCACCATGACAACAGTCTCGCTGAGTCATACCCGTACCCAGATCTTTCCCAGAACCTGACCCCGTCTTTCATCCAGCTCATTAATGCGTCATCAAACATTATCATTCTCAAACAAGTCAGAGGACATTTTGGTTGCATTGCGAACAAGACACGTTCCACTAAAAATGTAATTATGGATTCAGTTAAGTTGCGCTGCAGCGTCATTTACAGCAGACAGGGCTGAGGCATTGTGCTGCATTGGTTTAACAAGCCTGAAAGTAAAAAAAAAAAAAAAAATACAAAAATGATTAAAAAACACATCACTTCATTGATCATAACAATGACATTACGAAATAAATGTTATAAATGTATTACGAAAGGGACACATTTATTTTGAGGACGCTAAAGTGACGGTTAAGACAGGTTTATGAACTGAACTAACATGACTCATTAAACTTTTCAGGGAATTGATTCAGCATGCAGACCCATTTCTTTAAGCACAAACTTTTGCTCATTTTGCATTTATCGATGTGTCTCAATATCGGCTAAACGTCTTTGGGTCTTGTGCTGATGACGAGACGGAAACCTGGATCAAATCGCACTGGGTTCTGGGGAACGGGTTCCGGCCAGTTTGGAGACTGAAGACACAATGAGCAGATTTCAACATCGATGATGATATTTTTCGGTCCACTTATTTGTTTTGGCATCTGCGCTCGGCTGCCAAAATAGAGACCACAGGGGAGGCAGTTATGATAATCGCGTTCACCTGGTAAAGGATAGCTTACTTTTGCGATGCCGCGTTGGGGTCTGTATTGACTATTTTTACCGTAAAGATTACGTAATTGCCATCCATCTGGTAAATGAGATAAACGATTCCGACACATCAGTAACTGCAGCATTAACATATTGCCAACACTTAAAAACAAGACAGTTTTTCAGCTGCCTCTGTGGCGCTTGATTTCCTTCTTCTTGTTCTTTTTTTTATTTTTTTAATTTTTTTTTTTTTTTTTTTTTACGGGCAGTGCGGCATTAATAAAAACTGAGTTCAACTCGTGTTTAATTGGAAGTGGAAAAAGATCTCGGAGCTCCATTAAATTATAATAAGTCTGAGATGCCATTCATTTTTCAGAATGAAGAGAAGAGCCTTTGCAAGCAATGTTTTATGCTGTCTTATCAATTCACTCAAGCCTTTTGGGGATTGCTGCAGGATCTATCATCTACAATATAAAATGAATAATGTCAGCTCTTTCCGGAAAATTGAATACAATTCGTCCTAAGAGAAACTGCCTCGGTAAATCCAACGATGCCGGGCTCTTTGTGTTTTCTTGACTCTAAAAGTGTTATTTTGATACACATATGCTCTGGTTTGCAAAGCCCCCTAGGCTTGTCTCTGTGTGTGTGTGTGTGTGTGCGCGTGTGTGTGTGTGTTTTCTTGCTTTCGCTATCACACTGGTGCCGTTCAAGATCTAAATCAACACTGAACCGCTGACTACTGATGAGACAAACCGCATGCAGGAACTACTAAGTGATTTATTCTGGACGCTGCCTCGCCGTGACGTCCTCTGATGGTGGACATGCTTTTGTCCTCAACTATGCGACATAAGAAAGACAAACAAACAAAGGCACAACAGAGTAGAACAAGGCCGTGCACGCGTGGACCACGGACCACCGTCAATGTGCGCAGTTCCCTTTCGGAATTTCAGTGGATTATAACCACAGGCCGCGTCCCCCTGGCCATGTCCCATGTATTTTGGCTCTACCGTACTTGACCTACACGACTGTTTGAACGCATTGCAGATCGATGGGCTGGTGGTAACTGCTGAGAGGATTTTAAAAAAGAAAATCATCACCCAACCCAAATCTCGTCTGTAGCTGGGTTCACATGAAGCCAAATATTCCAACTATGCTCAGTTTAAATGCCCAAGCCTAATGAATATGGTCCATATAAACACCTCTTTCCGAATGAACGGCCCCAAACTGGATGCCATTTCATTGGTGAGGGAGGCAGGTGGTGTAAACCTTTTGATAAACTGAAAGAAGGAGGAATTCCATTATTTAAACAACCAATCGGAACACTTTCTGCCTGTGCTCGCTTTGAACGGCTTCCAAGTCTGTACAAAACAATTGCAAAATGCATAATCCAGGAAATGGCTGGAGCCATAATCCCTCCGCCAGCCTGCACAACTTTGTGAATGACTGGCGTCTCATCCGAAAGTTTTGCATCCATTCTAGGTCGGAAAATTCCACCAGCACGACTCTTTCCCTCTTTCTCCATCCACACATTTTTGGTGTTCTGAGGAAGAATCTGCAGCACGGTAAAACTCACACAACACCGCTCCTAAAACATGTGAAGTAGACATCCCCACTGTTTGCACACGACCAGAATAGACCACATCACATGTGAACGGTCCACCTGAAACCTTCATTCGGAATAATTTCAGTGGGAATGAATAAAAGTTCCCATGTTAACCCCGGCAACTGTGTCTGGGGTCTGGCAAGGTTTAGGCATGACAAAGACTGGCTCATGTTCAGGGCAAGATCGGGCCTCAGACCCATCGAGGCCTGTACTCCACCAGACCTCTGAAGGTGTGCTGTGGTATCGTGAACCGGGATGTCAGCAGCAGATCCTTGAAGTCCTGGAAGTTGTGACGTGGAGCCTCCATGGATCGGACTTCTTTGCCCAGCACATCCCACAGATGCTGGATTGGACTGAGATCTGGGGAACCTGGAGGCCGAGTCGACACCTTGAACTGGTTGTTGTGTTCCTCAAACGTTCCTGAAGCATTGTTGCTTTGTGGCAGGGGGTTTCCATGAGAGGGGGGACATGGTCTGCAACAATGCTTAGGTAGCTGCTACGTGTCAGAGGAACATCCATATTAATGGCAGGACCCAAGGTTCCCCAGCAAAACATTGCCCAAAGGATCATGCTGCCTCCGCCGGCTCGCCTTCTTCCCATAGTGCATCCTAGTGCCATGTGTTCCCCAGGTAAGCGACACACACACACACACACACACACACACACACACCATACCATCCACGTGATGTAAAAGACGTGATTCATCAAACCAGACCACCTTCTTCAAGTGCCCCGTGGTCCGGTTCTGATACCCATTGTTTGCGCTTTCGGGAGTGGACAGCGGCGGCCGGGAACACCCCGCAAGAGCTGCGGTTCTGGAGAGTTTCTGACCCAGTTACACTTGACCATTTTTCCTGCTTTTAACACATCAACTATGAGAACAAAATGTTCACTGGCTGCCAAATATATCCCAACCACCGAGAGGTGCCATGGTAACAGACAATCAATGGTCATAAGATTAAGGCTGATTGGTGTGTGTTGCAGCGTAATTCAGAGTGCTGTTTCGTCAAATGGCGATATACATTTTTGGAGACAGAGCTGTCCGATGTAATATCCAAGGGACATAATTTGACGGTTTTGTTGCATCTATGAAAAAGAAATCATGTGAAAATTGCTTAGAGGGATGACAAGGATTTATTGTACCATAACATCCATGCGGGTCCCGTTCCTCTCACTCTGTGGCCTCCTGGTGTGAATTAAGACCAAATAAACGGGGCACTCTCTCTTCAGAGAAAACAGAGCACGGCTAAACGCGGAGGCCAACGCGAGCTTCTCCAAATTAGCTGCATGAAACCGCTGTAAATGCTGACAGCTGACAATTATGATGGATGCGCTTGATTTTGCAGTCCCCGGTCCTTATACAGTAAATCCATCGGGGGGGGGGGACAATCCAGGTCAGGTCGTTCCTCACCCCGGCGCAAGATTCTCTCGGAAAAATGCGCCTCTGGCCGGGTCTTGATGGTGCGCCAAGTAAAGACTTGGGAATTATTAACTTGGCTTTCATATTAGGACAAAACCATCCACTGGGGGATACAAGTGGGGAGAAGATAAATGCTCAGACATCAGTATGGGAGGAGGACAGGCGGATAAGTAATGAGAGGAAACATGCAGACTCATGCTTAACACGCAATCAGACACCACAATATGTGATTAATGCAACGCCGGGTGCCTGCTTCGGCGGCGTTCCAAAAAAAGCCCGTCCTTTTTGAATAAATATTATTAATCTTAATGTGTGCGGCGCGCATACTGGGGGGAGTTTCACACATGACAAATGCACGGAATTGACCGGAATTATGTCTTTTTTATGAGCCTGTCACAGAACTCGCGGCTGGCTCCCCAGTCCCCCTTCGCTCCCCGCGGTGTGCTGTACATGAAGAGACGGGATCATGTAACGCTAAAAGGGGAAAAGACGTGGATTTGATAGAACGACTTTTCAGCAGCCGGCAAATCTGGAAAACAACTAAAATAAAGAGTCCTACTGAGGGCTGAGAGTTTTTCTCTGTTTTGCTAAATAGACTCTGTAGACCAGTGAATATAACGGTTCGTCCTCCAGCAGCCCCGCACTATTACTTATGGTGTGAAGTATTCACTTTGGGATGATGGCGATGCAGAAGTATCGTTCCTTATATTTTTTTTTTTTTCTCCCCTTTTCCAAAATATAAGTGGTGGACTGGGGCAAAAAAAAAAAAAAAAAAAAGACGCAAAAATAAGATTTAGTGGGTCCCAAGCTGAGTTTAAACACTCCTATTTGGGTCTTTCAAGGTCCAATTTTCACCACAGTTTGAATCACATAACTTCTAGCCTGCCCGATGCAATGAGAAGGTTCAAGTGTGTTAAGCCGCAGCCTGTGGAATGTGTACAGTTAAAATTGTAATCTTGCACTCCGCTCTTTTAACATCTAGGCAAATACTTGAACAAACCGGGTCTCATGCGGTGCCCGAAAGGCGTTCAAAAAGGTAAGTACACAAGCCACATGGTCTTTTATTGATCCCGAAACGTTGCGCAGCCCAGCCGTGCTTTCTGCAGCGCTGCAGGGAAGCCGGCTTGAATGGTTTCATTAAATGTTCGTGGCTGGGAGAGACATAAAAATCATGGAGAAATGGACAGAAAAAGGGTGGGGGAGAAAAAAAAAAAAGGAAAGCTTTTGCAAATCTTAATCAATGAGACACAATGGAGCCTTGATGCTTTCCCCCTCTAAATGTATGTCAAATCGCAGCCAGTGTTTTTCGGCCTTCAAAGACAGGCCTGATGAATGCGGCCTCAGTTTTCCTGAGTTCATAACAACATTAAGAGAATCCTGTGTTGGGAAAGACTCGGGGCCGACTTCATTTTACCCGCAATTCATCAGCGAGCAGGCCAAATGAGAGAGCCTTTCAAAGGTCCCTCACACAGCTCAATTATTCATTGCCCACAGGAAGAATTAGGGCTCCTTTTTGTGCCATTTTGATGCAGAAAATTTCTGGTTAACCCTGCGAGCCCCGGGCTGTTTACACTCCGATTGCACCACGTTTAGTTTTAAGCTCTTGCCACGATGAGGACTAGTCCAGGACTGCGACTTGTGTTTTGTGTTTTTCCTGTCCTGCTGCGATAACACTTGAATATCAGCCTTTATGTCATATCATTCATACGTTGGGGGATATTTTCATGATTGTGTCCTGCTCGGAACCCTGGTCATGATGGTGGAATTACCTACATCACTCGGTCAGAAGTGACGAGCGCCAGCGAGACCGAAGCACTATGACAAAGTCAGTCTGGTCGTGTTTTCAAATAGTGCTGTAAAAAAAAATTATCGTCTTCCTTTTAAACGCATTAAAACACAATCACGCAATTAAGCCACCAAAGCAGTCATTGGACGACGGAAGACGCCGCTGTGCTCGCTTTCCTTCCTGTGGTGTTGACTGTGACAACCACCGGCGCCAAAAAAAAAACAAAAAAAAAAAACAACAGAAGAAGAAACCTGTGACCTATCACAGCGCGTGCCACGCTAAACCATTTTGAAGGGGGATGGGCAGAGGCAGGGCCGGAGTTTTACACGGCAAGCTGCCCCACCGATCCCTGGAGAAAACTAGGGTAACCTGCACAACCTGCAAAGCCAAATTTTACCACCACAGAAGAAGTGACATGTCAGCTTAAAGAAAAACGCCTACCCAAAACTTTCGCTACGGGACCACGGCAGCCTAAATCACAAGACTCTTACTCGAGGGGCCAATAACCAAACCTGCAAGTGGGGAGATCAGTTACGCTTTGGCCGATTGGACGGCTTAAAAAACTGCCGCCCAATGAACGTCGAAGATAATGACTGAGAGAAATCACTGGAATTTAAACATTTAAATACCCTTTATTACAACCTTCAGCCTGAAGACGAAAATGCGATGAATCACGATTAACCGCAGCAAATTTTTGGCAATTAATCCAGTTCTAAAACATAATTTCAATCATGGCACAAAAGATGGGCCCCTCAATCTGAAAAGGTTGAGACCGTCATGCAATTAAACCTTGATAGACGTTAACGTCCAACATGCAGTAAGATCTTTTCCTTGTATAACCAAGATCCAGGTACTACGGAAGAAAAATCCGCAAGGTTGAAAAAGCCTTGTGATGGCTGCATAATAAGTGTCTGAGATTAGTGAAAGTGTCAAAGGGGGGGGAAAAAAAAAAACAAAAACGGGGTAGTGAGAAGCAGAAAGGCCACGAGCGCATGAGAAACAAAAGATGAAGAGGCAGCGAGACAACCGGCGCGTCGGAGTGAGTCTCGACAGCCCGGCGCTTTGGCGTTCGGCGACAGTCTGTCTTTCAGGTGACAGCGCAAATCAGCACCTTCATTACTACGCTCTCGCGGTGGCATCATTAAAAATGAAGAGCCCGAATCTGAGCGCACTCGACTGGTATTACGCTGCAGACGTGGGGGGGTGTGGGCGGATGGGGGAAAAAAAAAAAAAAAAAAAAAAAAAAAAACTTTGGGGGGGG
>CAAKHG010031639.1:0-10103 GCA_901007715.1 Dactylopterus volitans | reverse complement strand
TTTAAGGGGGGGGAGGGGGGGGGGGGGGGGCGGGCGGGGGGGGGGGGGGGGGGGGGGGGGGGGGGGGGGGGGGGGGGGGGGGGGGGGGGGGGGGCAACTCACTGTCAATGTCTGTCTCAGTGGCCTTTCATTACATTATTTCTGAGGACAGCTGTCGACTGCAACGTAAATATGTACCCCCTTAGTCCCAGAGGGGTCACTGCAATCAATGCCCCCCGCAGGGATTGGCTGTCACATTCGATGTGGGGGTAAAAGCATACTTAAGTGAATGAAGTGGACTGGCTCGCGTCGGCTCAACATGAGGCCCCGGCTGTCTGAAGGTCAAGGAGGATGTAGGCCATCTTTATTTTATTTTTTTCTTAAATATTCCTTGCCGTAAACCTGGAAACACCGCAGCGCCACAGGCCGTGGAGCGCCGCTCGTCTGACGCAACAGAAGCGCACCAAAAAAAAAAACAAAAAAAAAAACTGCATCAAACAGGAAGCAGCCACTGGAAAACAGGCGTTCCTGTTGGACACACCTGCAACCGGGCAGCATATGCGCTCGCTAAGATAAAACAGAAGGAACGCGCCAGCTCCCTCCTCCCCCGTAGGTAAATGCTCATCAGACTGGAATATTGGCTGCTGTATTCCGAGATTATTCCATCATTTACTGGCAGGCACTGTCCTGCAGGCCCTCGATATCCTCCGAAGAGTTTGGACCCCGGTGGGCTGGAAACTGGCTGAAAGGAAATCCTTCCGCATCCCTGCGTGGAGCACATATGGCTTGTTTTTTTTTGAGTATGCGGCTGTTTTAATCGTTTCTCGTTTGCATGTTTTCTTTTTTTTGGGGGGAGTTTTTAGGGACCAACCGGAGAATAATAACAGTCACTCCAATGCAATTTTCAGTTTTCCTCATAAAAAGTCCATTACATTGCCGTGCTTCACCCCTCCTGAGAATATGCAATCATTTTATCTGAACCCACTGATGCTTTTTGTTTGTTTGTTTGTTTTAAACCCTCCTGCTTTTCTTCTTTCTCATATTCACAATGTGGCTAAATTGTGTGAGAAATAGTCATCACGTCGCTGCTTTAATATCTCGGTTGGAAATCAGATGTGAAAAAATCCGCACGCAAAACTTTGCTTTGGAAAAAAAAAAAAGAAGAAAAAAGCTGAAAGACGTAACCGAAAACTCACAGATCACATTGCGGGGCTGCGGATCCGATGAAGAACAGGCGCATAGCCACCATAAAAATTCAATTAGAAGCAAGTCTCATTCATTGTTCAATGAAGTTCGGTGCAACTGCCTCGTACGCAATAAGTTTTTCATGCCTGAATGAAGATTTAATAAAAGCAATTCAATAACAGACTTTGGCTTCATCTGCTCCGGATAGAAATAAGTATGCGGCGCCGGCGCCGGAGAGGCAGGGCCTCGCAAACCATTGCGCAGATGCATCACATGAGCACTTGCACATTCAACACGGGATATTCTTGGCAATTACGGCCACCGTGTCACGGGCAGCCTCTCTTTTTGGGTTGTGCGCGCGCGACTGATGTGAATATTTTGTCAGGCATCGCCCGGCGGCCGCGCGTCGTGAGTCAAACCCGTAACTCAGAGGCCGCGTGCGCCACTCATTGTGGTCCGGGATGACCCACTTGGCGTTTGTGGCTCAGAGATGCTTTAATACCGCAGGTGATGCATCAAATCCTCTCCAGCCCGGCCCCCTCCCGCTAGAAGTCACGATAGAAAAATGGCTTTTTGCTGACGCACAGCATACTGCTAATAATAATTACACCATCTCCGATTTGTTTCTCTGCCTGCATGAAATATCATTCCTACGTGCCGGGCTTCTGTTACGCCGCGTTTGCATCCTGCTGTGGTGAGATTACGCAAAGGATGTTTAATTCTGATTGATTCGGCGACGCGGTGCGGCGGGATCCTCCGCCGCCATTGGCTGAAACGCAACCCATCAAGCCCGCACCCGCTCCGGGAGGAAATACCTTTCGCCGGTTTGTGAATTCAAAAGTGACGCATGGATGCACTTTCCTGCGCGGCGTCCGCGGAAAGTGATCGCTCACATGAATGCCGCCGCCGGCATCCGGCTCATTCAGTCTCTATTTACTGCAGATATAGAGATGACTTAGCAGAAGTGTGTGGAGACATGCCAAGATTATTACTTAAACATGTTGGCTCTGGAAAAAAAATATATATATATATATGTTTTAAATTATATTATTATACAGTATATCTTTTATATTATATTATTATACAGCATATCTTTTATATTATAGAACTCTGGCCGTTCACCATTTTGAATCATTGAACGTTTTCATTTTAAACAAATGAAGGAATTAACTTTTAACATTAAATAAAACCACCGATGTGTCTCACAAAGGGTCATTGGTTACCTTGTGTGATTATGGCTCCTTTAAAGAAAATTTTTAGCACAGCGAGCCACTTATTAACAAACATAAATCTGCACAACACAGATTACTGCAAGTGTTGCGGCAAAGAGGCAAAAAACCCAAAATTATTCAACGTGCAGTTCAGGAGCAAATTTCGTCGTTATCCAAATTAATCATGCGGGGCTCTTTTTGTTGCTGTTGAGTTGCATGTTTGCGCAACTGAAATATGTTTATTAGGATTATATTCAACATTATGAATGTTCAAATGATAAGTGGCGCTCCCTGTTGGCAAAGAAAGCTGCTTAGTTGGGTTAAAAAAAAAAAAAAAACAAAGTAAATGGAGCAAAATAACTGGGTGATTTTTCGAAACCGTTTGTACTTTTTGACTACGTTTGTCGCAGCTTTTGCTATTAAGAGACTGCGATAATGCAAACACGCACAAATGAGCATCGCATCCCTCCCCATTATCTCCTACCACTGGACCAACCCCCCGCCCCCTTCCCACTCCCGTCCCTCCACAAACATTCATCAGGCTCCTAATGTCCTTGTCGCTATTTTAATTATTCCTTTTGTCTCCCAGAAAGTTGGGAGCTCGGGACGGCGCAGCTTCAACGCGAAAATGAAATTGCGGCGTGTGTCAGAAAGCGCCGTGATGATTAGGGAGGAGGAAGAGGAGGAAGAAGAGGTGCGATCCATTTGCCGGTCCGTGTCATTTCTGGTTCCAGTACGCATTTCCCGCATTAAAATAGAAATTACATAAATGAACTTGTTGGAGGGCTAACTGGGGAGGCACATTATGGCACATCTGCTGATTGTCGCGGGGGTTGGGGGGACAGGAGAGCTGTCAGACATCTCATCTCGATAATGGAAAACCCCAATTAGTGGAACTGAGCCAGGAAAGAACGGGGCCGTCGTCCACGCGGAGCCGGGGACGCTAGACCGGCTGCAGGGGGCCAGAGCGACAACGCCGCGTTCCGCCCTGTATGCGTGAAGCTCGCCGCTTCGGGCCCCCTTGCATCGCATACGTCACGCCTCAGTTAGACCGCATCATATTGGCACATTTTTGCTAAAAAAAAAAAAAAAAAAAAAGATCACGAAATCATATCGATCTACCTTAAGGGTACAATGTAGTTTCTGGTACTTGTTATTCCCCGCGGCGACGCTAGCTTCTTTATATTTATTTACTTATTTTTATCTACCACAAGGTCCCCAAAAATCCAATATTTCCTTGGCCTTGTCACCGATGTACTCTGATCTTTCTCCCAGCTTCTTTAAAGCATTATTTTGCTCCCCGGCAGATAAGTATTTGATGGACTCAAACTTATAACGCTTTGTACTTTTTATTTCACTCGGCTTGTATTTTCCTGCCGGTGTTGCTCTGCTCCCGTCGCCTGGCCCCCCCCCCCACCAACCCACCCGCCCGCGAGCTGTCACCGTGTCCTTATTTACCAACCATGTCAGCCCTGTGCACCATTCTTTACAATAAATAATGTAATCTCATTCATAAATGTCATGGATTAGATGTAACTGAATTGGGGGGGGTTGCGCACACACACACGCACGCACGCGCACACACATACACATTCATTTGGCTTCAGACCACGTTTGCCCTGATTTCGCTTTGAGCCAATATGTCCTCAGGGACAAATCTGTCTCTTTAACCCTCAAAGACTGAGAGCGGCTGTGTGAAGCGTCCGATTCCGCCGCGTCTATCTACGTTTCGCCTCATACTGTTGCGTTTCGGCGTCCACTGTCAAAACGTCAGTGAGTCCGGAGGTCCTCGGGTTCCAGCGCGGCCGAGTTTAAAAGTCACGGTTTAACGTTTCGCTTTTTTCTGAGAATGGCTGAACCCACTGGAGCATCTAATGGCCCAAAAGAGATAAAAAACACACTGCTGAAAGGCTGAGAAACTCTGCTTTACCTAAGCTTTTAAAGGAACTGATATACAGCTATCGAGCGGAACATTACGGCCGCTGCATGTTTACCATAGAATATATTGCAACAGCTCCGTAATAGTGTGTCCCCTTCAGGAGGACCAAAATATTAGGGACACCTCTCAGTGTAACCTAGAATAGTTCGACAGCATCATAATTAGAACACCTCTCTCGAGCAGATTCAATAAAAATTCGACATAAAACTTCTCCTGTGGGGAGAATTTATTGCATGGCTGTTGCATTATGGTAAACATGCAGTGGTCATAACATCATGCTTGATCGGTGCAATTAGCGTTTCAAAAGTTAAGATCCTAACCCCGACCATAGGTCTTAAAGGCTTAACAGCTTAGCCTCTTTCGCTTCACAATGCTCACCAACTAGCTGCTTCATTAATTTGCTCTTTGATGTCGAGTAAATTAGCCTAGAGAGGATTTTTTTTTTTATCGTTTTCGATGCAACCCGCTTCCTGCTTCAGCCGAAAACGCTGCGCACTGGCCGACGGTGACCAGCGAAAAACGGCGCCGAAGCTCGCTGTGGGGAAGCTGTGCCAACGTCGAGCTTAGCTGCAGTCAGGTTGGTCAGATTCATCGCCGCCGCACTTTCCGCTCTGCAGGCCGAGGTTTCCTCACATTGCCACGAGCACGAGCCGCCCGCCGCTGCCGGCTCGGCGCCCGCATTTTTACAGTCTGCGTTTCAGGGGCCATTATGGACTGTAACTCTAATATGGTAAACGTTCGGCGTACAGCGCTTCTCTCGCTTTTACAGTACGGCACTCGGCGATATTGCCTCTAATTCACAGACGGCGGCGGCGGGGGCGGCCATGCGGGGAGACGGCCGGCCCATCGGGAGCAACTCAAGGTTCAGTGCTCGAGGAAATTTCGACACGCGGACACATGAATAGGAGGAGCTGGGAATCAGAACAATGGCGCAGGGAGGCGAGCGGGCCTGCTGCCACGACTCAGGCTGCACGCGAACCTTGCCTCATGAATTTTATGCTGTTATACAACTCTCTATTATGTTTCTTGCCGATTAAGAATACTTTTTTTTCGGTGTTTTTGTTTGAGCATATGTTGACCAAGAACTCCTCTGACTCTGCAAATTAATTGAGTTTCACGATATGCCAGCAATTTGGGTTTGGCTGGTTGTTGGGCTTGGATTTAAAGATCCTAATTCTGTGGGTAGGTGGACTTTGTCGTCATGGTTACAGTTAACTCACTGCTGCGACCCGGGGGTCGACAGTACACCAATCGAGCGTAGCACCATGACCACTGCATGTATATCAAAGAACATAATGCAACCGCCCTGCGATAAATTCGCCCTTCAAGAGGCGTTTCATGTTTTTGTTCTCCAATCTGTTGGAGCGAGGTGTTCACATGTATGAATGATCATTTTTGGGACTGTGATTTGTGACGCTGCGAGGTGTCCCTGATATTTTGGACATCCCACTCATGCATTTACGCTATTTCAGATGTCAGGTGGCCATTTTTTTTTTTTTCACCGCGACGAGGTCGTGTCGTGCTAAAAGCATTTCTCAGAGTTGCCCTTTTTTTGGGGGGGGGGGGACATGCCTTCTCTATAATAACAAGTTGTTAATTAGATATGCTTATCATCTTCACAATAAACAAGATTTGTGCTTTCAGTTGTCATTATGAGGTTTGGGAGGTTCCGTGTGGCTGCTGGTTAATTTTCTTAATGGGCTTATAGGGAGCCATTCGAAACACTGATGGCGTTCTATGGCCATTAAAAGCAACCGCAGATCAATATTTACTTGCAGCATTTACTGATAAGGTAGAGCCAAAACCAGCCTGTTGCCTCTTTAATAATAAAAGTCAATACACATATTCAGTTGGGGGTAATTCTGGTGTCGGATCAGCTCGTTTGGAGGAAATAACGCTTGCACCCGTGAATCAGCGCGGCGTCCCGCCTGCAGCGGCTCGAGCGCTCAAACATGAGGTCACTCCCGAGCCACGAGTACTGCACTTGCTGCGTAACGCCCTTCTCCCTACACCTCCTGTAGGAGAGCTGTGACCTGAATGCCAACTCCGCAACCTCTGCAGTAAACCCTACGTTGTGATGCCGCGGCGCCAACGAAGCCACTGCCGCCGTTACGCGCCCGCGCCGAAGCGCTCGGCTTATGTTGGATGCGGAGATACCAATCGGACCTGATTAACATCCTCGTCTCACCCTTCCCTTTTGCATTTTACCGCATTTTCTATAAAGTCTGCAAATCTGAGTGCAATTTTTCAACCCTCGTTATCCCCAGGCCGACCCAACTTGCATGAGCACGGCATTTTATTTAGTAGAGCGCGGCGCCGCGGCACCTGAATCCCAATCCTCGTTTGTCCAGCGTATGTTTATCCCTCCACCATTTTGTGTACACAAAGCGGGCAAATGTTAAATGACCTTGCTTAAACGATTTTTTTTTTTTTTTTTTTTTAAACGCAGCTGTTTACAAAAGGTGTTTATGTAGGAAGGCAGCTCAGCAAATTCCCAAGAGCACAAGATCACTGTTAATCCGTTTAGGTTGTAAGTAATATTTTACTTATTAGTCCGTTTAAGTAATGGGATTCCGCTTGCTTTGCAGCCAAGCGCTGTTGTTAATGCAAGTTGGGGGCGGGAGGTGTGGATTAGCCTAATGGCCAAGTGTACAGCCCATTACAGAAGCCTTGAGATGCTAATGGGATGAATGGTCAGATGTATGAGGAAACCCCCAATACGCTGAGAACAATACAGCGGCAGAACCGGAGCGGAACGACTGAGAAAAGGTGGAATTATTTTAAACTTCTTTCATGTGTGGACAAATCTTTTTTTTCTTTTTCTTTTTTTCTTCCCAGACAAATCCGATGCGCATGTTTGGTTTGACAATGAGCGGTGGGATTGAAAGACTGTCCCTTTAAATATCTCGCGGAAATCCAAGGACGGACCGGCACTTAAGAGTAGTGGCTCCTCGCGTGTTGCATTCAAAGAACCCCGGCAGGTGACACCGTGGGCTCTTTGTTCGGGTTACCGCTGCTAAGATTGACAAGGTTGTTTTCAACAAGGAGACTTTTAACTCCCGCTGGCGACCATTGTTCCTGCCTCTTTCAGCCCGACAAGCGGTCTGGCTACTCCTCACCACGTCCCATCTTCATATTGTGTTTTGTCTATGAATTTAAAATGTCTATGAATTTTTTTTTTTAGATGTTGCAAATATATATATACATTAAAAAAAAAAAAGTTTCGATCCTTCACTGGAAACGCGCAGCCGCCGCCGTCTCCGTCCGAGGGTTCTTCGTGAGGCCAAACGTCCACCTGTGCATTTGCAATGAGCTCATGGCCGCACACAAAAAAGCGCTTTTACGCGAATGCACGCGGAGCTGGCGCCGATTTTAGCGCGCTGGCACCGCAACTGCATTAGTGCGCACAAAAACACACACACACGCACACATAACTTTGTGACAAGTCTAATTAGCGACTTTTTTTTTGAAAAATATACTGAATCATGCGAGGGAGCAGCGAGCCCAGGAATTTTGCATTGTTTCGTGAAGCCTCTCTCAGGTCTGCAGCAGAGATAATATATTCTCAGCCGGCGCTGCGTCGAGAAGATAAAAAGGAAAAGGACTTCACAGACTGGAGCTTTATGAGCTGCTTTAAAGTTTGGGTTATTTCGACAGTGTTCTTGTGTGATCAGATATGAAAATCATTTGATTATCTTCCGCGGGGCTCGTCTCAGGGGGGGCTTCATGTGCGCGTGACGTGCGAGGGGGTGACGTCGCGTACCGCCGTGCACCAACTGGAGCTTAGCAGCCCGAGTGCGTTGCCAGTCATATCCGGTTAAACCTCGTCCTTGGCAGCTCTAATCAAACATTGCTTTTTTTTTTTTTTAATTATTAAAATGTTTTCCAATATTGCGAAGTTGCTTATTAGAAAGTACAATAAATACAGTATCTAAAAATAAATAAATAAATAGCACGTGGCGTCTGGTTTTCAAGATTTCCAGCTGAATTTAACTTAGCAGATGACAAGACAAAGTCGCGCAGGATAAAGTCGTCAATTACACGAGCAGGAATTTGAAGTGATAAAACAGATGAAGTCTTTGATTTTGGCGGGGCATTGTGCGGCTCCGCTGTGCGAATCTGCGACAAAAAGCCGAATGAACGCGTTGCGTAATCCCCCCCCCCCAGGCTGAGCGGAGACGCTGAACGAGTGTTGCTCCCAAATTCCTCAGAGAGAAAGTATCCAACATTTGATGTGATAATATTAATTAACACTGGAGGGTCAGCGCCGGCGGGAGAGAGAACCTGCCGCCATCGAAAATCAGCCTCCCGATCAAAACAGGCGCCTCCTCAGAGACGAGCCGCCATTGTGTTCCCAGTT
Organism: Dactylopterus volitans; assembly: GCA_901007715.1. Classification (NCBI taxonomy): domain Eukaryota; kingdom Metazoa; phylum Chordata; class Actinopteri; order Syngnathiformes; family Dactylopteridae; genus Dactylopterus; species Dactylopterus volitans. The sequence continues at coordinate 1,429 of CAAKHG010031639.1, read as the reverse complement.
TAGCGTCAAGATAAAGAGCAATAGTCTGGGGAGTCTAATGTTCTGCAGCACTTAAATTTGAGATACACATCTACAAAAATGGCCCTACTTCTTATTTTTTTTTTATTTCAAACTTGGAACATGAGTGGATGCGGTGGTGTGATGCTGTTTTCCTGCTCGGGTTTGTGCAGATAAGGACGTGGATGCATTTTAATGGATTCAGAGCACAGGCTCTCCATTTGCCTGTCTTTAACAGCATCCTGGAAGTCGGTAATCCCAAAACCCCGCATTCATCCTCCGGGGACTTTCATAAAGCTCATTAAATCAGTGTTAATCCAAACACCTGTCATCAAATGCTAATTTGCTAAACACACAAGGGAGGTTGTTAGGTATAACTTGTTTAACATTGGAGACGGGCTTGTTCTTCATGGAACCGCGGACGCCCGATGCTGGATCCACGCGGAAACACACTGCGGATTCCAATTCCAAGTGTACAGATTCAAATCTGAGCTAAACGTTCCCAGTGACCCATCTCGGTTTATACATTAAAGGGCCTCAGTGCAACGGCGCCTCCATTAGACAGATTATCAGATTAGAGAGACGCATAAGAATGCATCTATAATCCTACCAGTCGAGTCAGGACGGGAAGAAAGCCGAGGCGAAGCCCGGGGAGAACGCGAGATCTCCGCGAGCGGAATGACACCCCGGAATTGGCGCTCCGACGCCGCGCAATCGCCACCTTTTTTCCCCCGTCCTGACAAAACGCCAAGCAGCGTTCGGGAGGCTAATCATACGCGCTAAATAATTGCAGCTGCCAGGATGTAATTTCACCTCCCGGTTTGTGCACTTTGAGCACGCGTGACCGAGGGGTCGGGGCTGATGTGTGCGCGCGCGCGCACGCCGACGTGTCGCTGTGTTTGATGTAAACACACACTTCTGTGGGGGCTTGCCTTTTATAAACTACAGCTCCCTCCTGCTTGTGTTTGGGTGTGTGGGAGCTTCGGGCGGGCGGGTGAGTGGGGGAGGGGGGGAGACAGCGCTTTGCAGCCAAATTGACATTCACTGGAGTGTGTTCTCCCCGGCTCCCCTCCATCCGCACGCGCGCACACACACATACACACACACACACGCCCCTCTCCTGTCATTTTGTCAACACCATCACCGTGTGGAGTTCAGCCAAGCAAGACATCTGACAGACAGGCAAATGGGAGTGGTGGACTTCAGCGGCATAACACCCTCTCGCCGCCCTCCCAGTGCCCAGCGGTGAGGTTCAGTGCGCATAACACACATGCTCGCCAGAAGAAGGGCCACATTTTTTGCAACCCGCTCGCTCTGTACTGGTTCGCCGCGGTCTCTGACAAGGGGGAAAAAAAAAAAAAAAAAAAAAAAAAAAAAAAAAAAAAGGGGAAAAAAAAAAAAAAAAAAAAAAAAAAAAAAAAAGAGAAACAAA
>CAAKHG010031638.1:0-11607 GCA_901007715.1 Dactylopterus volitans | reverse complement strand
AGAGAGAGAGAGAGAGAGAGTGAGAGAGAGCGAGAGCATATCCTCCCTGCATTAACACAAGGGACTGTGTATTGATGTTCGGTGTGCGCTGCATGCTGGGTACACGTACGCACCGGCAGGACTAGCCGGGTGGGTTGTCGCAGATGTGTTGCGGGCAATTATGTATGATATGCCATTTTAAGGTTAGAATATTTCATAACACGCCCACACACATTAACTGTGTACCTGGGAGAGGGGAGAAAAAAAAATACATATTTTTTTGCTCAGCACAATGTCCACTCATATGCATGTTCAAGAGAAAATACCTACAGTGTCAAAAAATAAGCCATAATGCAGAATATAATGAACCTGTTTTCCAGTCCAAAGAACAATTCTCAACTCCATTTGTAACAACCAAATAATTGCTGCGCCTCTTTCCCTCTGCCTGCCTCGGCTCTCGCCCTTCAGAGGGAACATGCATCACCCACGATGAAATCTTTATTAACCACGGTAAAAAGGAACACATTACAGTGCCAAGCAACAAGGTGCTTAAAGCTATTTAATGCAACACGGTGAAATCCATGATAAAAAGGCTTCACAGCGGGGCCGAGCACTTCAAAAGGAATTCCAATCACAGAGAATTCCTCCCAATATTAAACACGGGCCCATTTATGGCACATAACCTCCGTGCCTCGAAACTGGGGTTGGGGACCGTTCGCTCAGTCGATCCTTAATCTGAATTGACCAACGCAAACGACCAAAAAAACAAAAAAAATGTAAGTCCAGTTAGTTTTAAAAGTATTTTACATATGATGCAAAATAAAACCCCTCTCTACTGCCCTATTGAATTAAGAAATATACACCTATTGGCCATAACATTTTTGACCACCTGCCTATATTGCATAGTTCTCCCTTTTGCCACGAAAACAGCCCTAACCTGGACTCCACTCGACCCCTGAAGGAGTTGCTGTGCTTTCTGGCACCAAGATTTTAGCAGAAGATCCTTTAAGTCCTGGAAATTGTGAGGTGGAGCCTCCATGTATCTGGACTTGTTGGTCCAGCACATCCCCACAGATGCTGGATCAGATTGAGATCTGCGGAACCTGGAGGTCGAGTCAACACCTTGAACTGGTTGTTGTGTTCCTCAAACGTTGCTGAAGCATTGTTGCTTTGTGGCAGGGAGCATTATCCTGCTGGAAGAGGCCACTGCCATCAGGGAATACCGTTTCCATGGAAGGGGGGACATGGTCTGCAACAATGCTTAGGTAGCTGCTACGTGTCAGAGGAACATCCACATGGATGGTAGGACCCAAGGTTCCCCAGCAGAAGATTGCCCAAAGCACCACACTGCCTCCACAATCTATTTCTGAAAGACTGTAAATAGATAATGGGTTTGGGTTAAAATGTATGAAGTCCTTGCTTGTCATGCTCTGTGAACATTGTTGTCATGGTTATAAAAACAACAACATGGTTTTGGTTCGGCGATGACTGCGGCAGTCGGTTCGTGTAAGTCACTCCTTTGCAAATTTGAAAATAGCTGCTGCAGCCCAGGATCAAACTCGCATCTCCCTCTTAAGTCAGGTGCCTGTTTCCACCAACCATCAACGGCATCATCCTACTAATATGGACCTCGCTGCTAATTAAAGATGTTGGCTTTCTATAAAAAATCCCCCGCTGCTCACTGGAACGAAATTATGTCGCAATCAAAACATAATTCAGAACGCTGTTTAGTTGCAATGGAACATGATTTCCAGGAGACGGGGCCTCATTAAGAGCTGATGCATTACAGCCACAGATTAGCGGAATAGTGTGGAACCGGTGGCAGGACTGCGTGCTCGCGGGCGTGCGCGACCTCATGGGCGCATGCACCCGAGCCAAGGCCCTCCGTAACACCGGTAGTGGCCCAACACTGAGGACACAATCGTGCGCCCCGGTCTCATGTTCACATTTGCTCGCAGGTGAAATCGCTCGCGGGATCTGAAAATTCCTCCCGCATCTCTTGGTTTGTCGGATATGAATCGGAAAGGCGCGAGGGGCCGGGTGGAATAACCAGAAGAGGGGAAAAAAAGGCCGCGATGAAATGGAAAAGATGGCCTGTCTCGGTCTACATGCGTGGAGCTGCGTGGCCGGTTGAAACGCGGGTTACAGGGGTTATTGTTAGCTGCGAGATTTGATTAACTTCAGCCTCACGGCAGCGCATTGACACTCCAAACTTCATTCAGGCGATGGATAGAGGATTAGGATACTATTGTGACCAAGATCACTGGCTTTGAATTAGAGAAACAGATTACCTGGCTTTGGCCGAGCGAGGAGCGTGTCCTTTATTCTCCCTCAGTGGAGCTAATGTCATTTATTCAGACTTTAGACAGCTCATCTTTTTTCTTTTTTTTTCCCCCACAGAATAAATAAAGGTATGCGAGTCAGTAGCGGAGCGTCTGTCATGCAACTAGAGGCGGTGTAGTAAAGAACTGAAATTGCTCAAAAGATCTGTGGCAGCATCCGTGGCCCCTGAATGGAGTCGTATGGGAGCGGTCGCCCCCATCAACGTCCAGATAAAACAAACAGGCAGACTATTGTTTTCTATTAAACACGGTTTACATTTTTAACGCAGTGCTGTTAAAACGCTTGTAAACTATTGTATTTTCCTGAAATCGCAGATTCTAATTTCCTTGGTTGTAAACTGGGGATTGGAATATCAGTTTAGCCAACTGCCTCAGTCTTTCTCCCTAAATGCCCAGAGCACTTCTGTGGTACTTTTGATTTTAATAACTAAGCTATTTGAATCCTGGAACAGTGAACAGGGCTCGCATTTCAGGGCTGACATTGCAGTAAAATGCCATCACATTACCCAGAGGGCCAAATTTAATCCAAGTGTGAAATCTGACGAGTGAAAGGCCGAGGGGAGACAAAGGGGGAAGGCAAATTAAGGAAGCTGTACAGTGGGCCAATAGGAATAATCATTGCTGATGATGTCGCATTTGTGGTTATAACTGTGTGTGTGTATATATATATATATATATATATAGCTACATATATTCAAATCTAGTTTAAATATCTATTTACATATTACATTCCTTTGTGGTATGACATTGTTTACATATGTTTTCTAAGAGAAAATCTTTTTCGCTGTATCATATTGATGTACCCATAACAGGGTTTCCGCGACGAATAATTGATCGTGGCGCGCTGCCACGGCAAAATCAAAGCCACCACACCTTCAGAATGAAGTTTTGTTTTTGTTTTTTTAACATTAAAACAACTTTAAGCATATTGGATATTATATATATTTATATATAGCCTATATTTGCTCAATATACTTACCATAATCAGAGTTTGAAATGAATTTAAATATCATGAAACGTGACTGCAAAAAAACCCCCGCGGTCAGCACCTGCTGGTGTGGCTGCGAAGGTTCCCGCGGTGCTCAGGAGTGGAGGGCAAAAAGACGACAGTCCCAATTACAGGGAGAGAAAAGGCGAGAGAGAGGTGACTAGGCAAGGTTAAGTTTAAGGCTTTTTTTTTTTTTTTTGTTAAAGCCTGTGAAAACCACCCCAGTGTTAACGTATGTTGAGTTTTAACGACAGTAACGTAGCTAATTGAGGGTAGTTTGGCCTTCATGCGTGATGTTTAGGACACGTTTCGAGCAGCACGACATTGCTTAGTGTCGGTTGATTTGCCGTTAAGGATCATTTCTGGTTGCACTTTCAGATGAGTATATTAAAGTCTTTTCAGAAGAAGAAGTAGGGACCCGAGGAAGACGGTGAGGTAACATTAGATGAAGATGCCCGGAGTTCTTCATTGTGACGCAGTTCCCTCAAGCTCTGAGGGTTGTGTATGTATTTGTGTTACAGATGTATATAGCTCTACAGGTAGTGAATAAATCATGTTTGATATAGCAATAATTTCACATTTCAAAAACCATGTCATCCCCCCCCCGACCCCACCCACCACCACCGTTTTAAGGATCCTGGAGGAAACCCTGCATAAGTTCTCACCAACTTGGTGCACAAACGCATGCAGGTACCTGGGATGCACCGCACCATACTATCATCTGTAGGATGATGAACGTGCCTGGGAAAAACATCGGAGGAACAAATAGATTCCGCCATCTGTTCTCCCCCAAGTCCTCAAGATGGTGTTTATCCACCATGACTGAGCTTTTCTCTGTCACACACAGCAATTAATTCATCTATGAAAACGGAGACAAAACAATCGCGGGGCAGACGTGAAGTCAGCAAAGTCTCGTTCCGATCGCAGCTGCGGTTTCCCCGCTGACCTGTTGATTGCGACGCAGCTGCAAGGCGCAGCTGGGAAACCTCGCTGACCCGCGTCACATGACGAGCCACAATCAACCCTCAGAGGACATCTGCTACTAGACGGTCGGGGGAAAAGAAGAAATGAAAACTTTTTTTTTTCCCAAAACAGCACCAAGCTAAGGCTTTAGCGGTGGACATCAATGAACTCTTAAGATGCACTTATTTTTATACAGACTTCTGTTTTCGACAGAGCCGCCGTATGTCAGGAAATCTGCGTCCACACTTCCGTCTTGCGAAAGTCGGGGGGTGGAAAAAGGGCTGAGTTTTTAATATCAAACAGTTATTACACGCCTGTAAGCTGGATGCTGATAAAACGCCGCGTGTGTCTGCTAGATGGGCTGGCCAACTGAAGTATGGCCATTTCACATGTAAGACGGAATAATAATAAGACGCCGGCATTGGAATGGAGGAGTGTATTTGAATTCCAGCACCTGCAGTTTGCATTCCAAGTCTGCCAGGCGCCTTGTAGCCTTGTCCTCTGTTGATTGGAGATGTGTGCACTTGTGGACTTGTCACCTATGAGGGCTCAAAGGAGGTTGCGTGGAACCTTTGTGAAGATACTGTATCTATATATATTTGTACTACAGCATTCCCAGTGAGCGGAGCTGCCGGCGGTAAGCCAAAGCTCATATCAGAGACTCGGGGATCAAACTGCTACCAAGCCAGCTGAGGTAATCTGTCAAGCCAAGCTAGCTCCTGGGACTGCGGGTGGTGGTCTGCTGATAGACACAACAGCATACACATACCTACACAGATGCCTGATCGCATATCACACACTCCCCCTCCTTTGTATGCCTAAATCCCACACACACACACACACGCACGCGCGCGCACACACGCATGCAGGCACGCTGCACGTTCAGCCACACCATCGTCATTTTTCTCCAGACGTTGGCAGTTGAGCTGTTGGGCAGAAAGCCAAAACACAAAGCAACTAATCAACTTCTCTTATCCACCCTGATTGCATTTCCTTTTTTTTTTGTCTTTAAGTTTGCTGTCATCTTGGCAGACGCCTCTCCGCTGATCTCGCAGTGACGCGTCGCTGCCGAGTGTGCGTTGGCATTACGAAAGCCTCTTTGGCATCCGCTCGGTAAGTATTTAGTCGGCAAAGGCGAACCGCAGTTAATTACATTTGGAAAAAAAAAATGTGTTTGATTTGCCTAGAAGATATTCTAGGCGAAGGCATTTCACATACATGAACACACACAAACAGTCTGGGGCAGAATCGGGGAAGTTCCCCACCATCGCATCGCCAATAGGAAACGCTCTGATCCGCTCACGTTGCGTTGGATCTCATCTTAATCTCCAGAGGGTAAGCAGCGAGCAATAAGAGGGAGGCGAGGAAAATTAAGGAGGGTGATGAGAGGCGGGCGGAAATGAAGGAGGGAGGTAAAGCAGGAGAAGAAGAAGAAAAAAGAACCCGAGGAGGAGCTGGTGTGCGCATGAAGCACATAGAAAATGAAACCTTTAGAAAGATGTCATTGACGTACACTGATGTTGTAGAAGGCGCTCTATTAAATACACAGAGTGGATGGAAATAAAGCCCCGCAGATATTGCATCAGCCACTTTTATCTATCCTCTTAAGTACACTGAAGAAGAAATTTACTGCCTGGCCAGGTTATTATATCATATGAAATGAAGGGAACAGACAGGAGATTGTGAATACGATAAGGAGGGAAAGTCCAGAGGGTGTAAAAATGAGGGAAGCATCTGTCTCTTGCCGAGCACGGATATGAGCTTCCCACTTGAAACCGGGCTGCAGAGTAGAAACACTGAGGTGCAGCCACTAGCTGGAGCATGTGCAGCAAGGAAGGTCAGTTTTCTAAACCAAGGTCGGGTCCACCGACAAATGTTTTTCTCAGCACTGGAAAACTTCCTTCCTCCCAACGGACGCCGTATCCGTGAGGATGAAACGCAAATGCCCGGCATGATCGAGCGGTGGGGGACACTCACCAACACACGAGCCATCAATCTCCTCGTACCCAACGCTGCAGACGCATCTCCCCAGAGGGACCAACCAGTCGCCGTCGGCTCCGCAGAACAGCTTGGGCGTGTCCCGCTCCTCGGCGTGGTCGATGCACGCCCCCCTCACCTCCACCAGCGAGGACGAGTCCACGCGGGGCACCGTGTCCGGGAACGAGGCCAGGTTTCTCAGCGTGAACGGACATTTCTTGTAGTAAACCCTCACCGATACCAAGGCGATGCAGGCGCCGATGTCCTGGAAAGCAAGATAGAAGCCCTTCCTGGTCATGGGTCCCACCTCCCGCACCTCCGTGTTCAGCTTGAGAATGCGATCTCCGAGGTCCATCTGGGTGAAGCTCTCGTCGGCGGCGATGGTGTCAATCTTGGTGAACTGCTGGGGCTTGAATTTGACACCATGGGCCTCATCGGTCTCGTGGTAGAAGAGGTTGAAGGTCTCCTTGCAGGTGCCGGACACCCAAGGGATGGAGTTGCAGTCACGCAGGGTGAAGCGGAGCTCCACGTAGATTTTTTGCGCCGCCTGTCGAGAGATCCAGTTGGAACGTAGCCAGTTGTTCTGGTTGGGCTCCATCACGTTGCACACCTGGAAAGTGTGGATGGGCCGGTTGTGCTCGTCCATCTCTGTGATGGCGTCCCACTAAAACGTGAAACAAGAGGAGAGAGGAGTCGTTAAACGATATGACCAAAAGTCCAATATCTGTAAAACCGTAACTGTCCTCATTGTGGCACCGAAGAGGTCATTTAAATCCACCGCATGCTCCTGCTGTAGAGCTCGAATGTTCTTACCAGCTTTCATGACAAACATCTCAACGGATTTTAATATTTTCTGTGTGCGACTGGAAGTGCTTGCCCGTCCGAACTATCTGCCTCTGTGCTGTGACACTGAATTAATATCTGGCGTCAGATGAGGAAGGGCTGGATCAGGATTCACTCCGCGGGGATGTTTTGAACTTTGGCAGCAGACGTTATTTCTGAGATGCCTTCATCCAGGCGAGCATTGCAGGCCTCACGATAAAAGCTTGAGATCTCTCTGTGGAGGCTTCTTTCCTTAAGTGCGGTGATTGACTCAAGCCGCTGAAGCCACCGGCGGTGCAGCCCCGCCCGCCCGCCCGCCCCAGGTCACATGATCTGGGAGCGTGGCAGCTTTGCAGGGTCGCGAGGTTGCCTGTGCTCGTGTTGATGGGATAGAAGTTAATGGGGGTTTTTAGCCTCTTGGTCCTGCACTGGTCTCTGGATTTATTAGTGTTGGGACTGGCTACATGAGCGACCCCAAAACCAACACTGACCTCCACGAATCAAATTGCCTGCCTGGGAGGAAAAAAAAAAAAAAAAAAGCCTCTCAAATCACTTTGCTTACAATGCAGCATTTTAAAAGCGGCAGAGTTTCCGTGTGTGTGCGTGCGTGCGTGTGTGTGTGTGCGCGTTTTTCCTTTATACTACTTTGCAGACCATATTTTGTTAAATGGCTTTTAGCTACCACTGTACTATTACTGTGTTGTATTATTATAGGTTATTTATGACATTCTTCTATGATTAATGCAAATTAAGACTGCAAATGAGGCTGAGTTTAAATTTAGTGGGGTTTTTTTTCTCCTTTTGAGTGGCTAAATATGAGCAATGGCAATCTGCACTTGCTTAGGTGAGGACGAGCCAAGCAAGAGGTAATTAATTACTAACCAACACAGTCATACAACCATCATTCTGTAATTAAAAATAATATAGCATGCTTCTCTCTCTCTCACACACACACACACGTATGATCTCTGTTGTAATTAATGGCCGCAAAACAACTTATTCTAATGACAAACACAGCCCAGAGTGAGCTGCTGTGTTATTTATCAATACTATTTGCCTCATAATTGTGCACATTAATAAGCCGTTCTGCTAAATATTACCTCTTGATGAGAGTGGGGATGAGTGTTTGCTTCTCCGTGCTCATTATCCTTTGTAATAACATGCACTAATTCAATCACCCAAACGCACCATGCTTTCACCTGCTCTCCACTCAGGATTTGATGGTGGGGTCTGAGTTCTGTAGCACAACGTAGCATAACAGCACGAATCTGGCGACATTTTAAGACGACCTTCACAGCCATCAAGGGAGGGTCCCTCGGATTACCCGCCATTCATTTTGACTTTCCAACATTTAAAAAAAAAAAAAATGTTCTCACATTAAAACATTAACTGCCACAAGCAGCCATTTTATTTATTTACATATTTATCTTAAGAAAATGATGTAGAATTTGCGACTTAAACGGAGAGCTTCTTTTAAATCTTGAAAACTGGAATCTCTCGTGTGGACATCATTACTTGACTGCCTGTGTTGGACAGCATAGTCATCTGTAGTGTAGCATCTATCAGTTGCAATACAGTAATACAATCATTCCCCATTTCTAGCTCCTGTATCTTCTCCAGTTATTTTCAGACTTATCCAAGAAAAGCTTTCAGAGCCCAGGGCGTCTATTTAAAGAGTCTGTCATCATGGTTCCACAACACCAGCAACTCACTGGCCACCTGTTCAGCAGCTCGAATCAGCTCATCAAACGGCAGCAACTCATTGCATTCAGGCAAATCCGGAATTTAAGTTCAAACCGAGTGCTGGAATGGAGAAGAAAGGTGGTTTAAGTGGCTCTGGAGGCGTCATGGTTGTTGGTCTGAGTGTTTCGGCAACTGCTCATCTATTGGGGTTCTTTATGGGTTTACAGAGGATGGTCCCACAAAGAGAAGATATCCAGTGACGGTCAGTTCTCCTGGAGGAGATGCCGCGACCTTCATTTCCATGCTCGCCTCTGCGGCTGGCCGCTGAGAATTGACTACGGCAGATTGTAAACTTTCACTTTAACTTTTAACCACTTTTCAAGCGTTTCTCAGGTGTAACCCTGCGTTCATCTGCCTGACAGGTGAAGTATGGGACATGTAGATCAGCGTTTTTTTGGGGTTTTTTTTCGAAGACGTAAGCCGCGCTGAGTCGCCGCAATCCGCGGCTTCCAGCTCGAGCGAGGACCAATCAAAGACCAGATGACAGTCGCGCTTGACGAAAAGATGACCAGCGTTATCAGCGGGGCCAAAATCGATAGATGTTTTCAGTCTGTGGCAGTTGTTTTGAAAATCGAGCCGCTCCACTGACATGAAAATGCGTGCCAACTTCTCACAAATGGTGGCCGAGGGGACGACGCGAGCAGGCCAATGAGGGTCCAGATCACGCCAGGAGAAGGCTGCCGCTGTCGTGAGCAACGACTGGATGGTAAAGCTGGATGGAGCGGCAGGACTGGACAAGGTCGGACGTAGCCCTTAGCGACTCTGCCCCAGACTGCTTTTATTATGGTGCATCATGGTTTTTTCCAAGGGGATTGAGGTCATTATCCAGCATCATGGTATAAACCTGAAGACATTCATCCCATTAAACCGCATTCTTTAATAATAATAAAAAAAAGGTAACGCGTGAAAGACATGAGGTGTGTGTGATGGCCGGCGGTCAATCTGTCGTCTTCTTAGCAGGAGCTTTCTAACTTTTTTTTTTTTTTCTGGATTATACTTATTTTTGGATGATTATTGAAATGCACTATATTAGCATTAGGGAGCCTGTACATCCAATATATCCACGAGGCTGTTATCTGAGACATCGTTTGCGCTTAAGGGGTGGACTTGTATCCATGGTTAGGTAGGTAGGTAGCCAGCCAGATCACAGGCCATATGAGGCTGCCTCATTAATCACCACTTAAGTATTTATGCAGCTTGTTCTGTTCAGTATGGTTTAAAGGCCTCTAAGTCGCTTATCTTTTAGAATTATAGTCTTCGGAATGTTTGTTTTTGTTCCCCCCATCTGATTTAACTACCGCGGTCTTTTCTGAAGTAAAATAATTGCGAAAAACCGTTTTAAAAAGCGAGCTAACTCCAAAATTTGAGAGGGGAAGACCAAACATGAGCTGCCAGAGGTTATTCAGAAGTATGTGAAAACCCACCAGGCACCAGACCTCCATCATGGCCAAAATAATAGCGTTTTTCGCTAAATTACATGGAAATTGAATGCGTTTTTCTTTGACCCGTGCGTCATCCCTCCGCCAGGTTCCTCCTGGTTGTATTTGAATTGAACTAACCCTGCTAATAAACAAAAAAACCCCAAAAACCTTAACGGTGGTGAAAAAAACAGAATTGGAGGTCGATGCTGGAGATATGAGAGAATTACTTAAGCCGAAATGCCATTTTAGATAAACAGCGGCCAGTAATGGGCAGATAGCAGCAGAGATATGAACGCGATTTTGTCCGAAGGTTGAAAACAATCCAGTCTGACAGGAACAAATTGTTGTTTGGATCACCAACTAAGCGTCGCTGAGCTCGGCCTCCTGCCCCCCCCCCCCCGCGCGCTGTGCTGGCCGGCTGATAATGCCTGGCTGCTCCGTGGTGGCAAAAGAACAAGTCGCCCTGCAGCTCCGCCTTCACAGGAGCGGGGCTGTTTCCTACAATATCTCATAAGCAACCAAATGTTTCTCCTTTTTTTTTTCCTCCTTCTTCTTTTTTTCTGTTTAAATGGCCTTCACCATAAAAAAGGGCACTTTGGCGACGGCAGTTCCGTCCCCATAATAGGACGACTCGGCCGCTTTACTGCATGTTGTGCTGATTTGTGATTTTAATGTGGACGTATTACTGTTTTTTTTTTGGGGGGTTTTTTTCTGCTTCAAATGAGAGCCTCAGACGAAGCGTCGCCCGGCTGCCTCGCTAACTACCTTGCTATCCGGCCTCATGCATAATTGAAAAACAGTCAAACAATGTGGTTGATTGCAGAGCAAGGTGCTCGCAGCCCATCTCCCTCTGTCTCTCTCTCTGTCATGAAGAAGCACTATTCATTTTACTGCCCTCTCGCCCGGAGGTGAGCCTCTTTTATTAAAATGGCGTAACCCCGGAGCTCCAGCGAGAACTGCACTTTTAACTACCGTGTCATAACTCGCTCCTCTCGTATTCCATCACAATTAAACATTTAGCGATGCTAAACATTGCCAGCAGTTGGTCGGGTCCGAGGCTGTTAAATAAAAAAAAATTTAAAAAAAGAAAAATGCAATTTAAAAAGCCAAATGTGTGAATGCGGGCGTGTTATGACTGGCTGTTAAATAATTACTTAATTACTAGTGTCGGACAGGTGAAAGAGCAACGCTCTTAAAGCTTTCAAGGAAAATTTAATGTAAATGAAGGAGAGCTCATTGATTATTATATTTTGTCCGGTGTTTTGAGGGTCCATCCCTCGCACAAGAGGCGAGCGGTTATGTAACTCGGGGGCGTGTGCTGCGTGGGCCGCCGCACATATTGTTTGAGCGAGCAAACGGCAAAGTGGGAGGA
>CAAKHG010031637.1:0-10459 GCA_901007715.1 Dactylopterus volitans | reverse complement strand
GTGTGTGTGTGTGTGTGCGCGTGCCTGACGGCTGGGACGCCGGCGTTTTTCCTCGTTTGCACCATTCTCACCCTCTTTGAGGAGTGACGAGTCATCCCTCTCCTTGTTTCTCAGGCCGGGGGCCGCGCGTTTTATCCGCTTGCGGTTTTTCGTTTTTATTGGTTTAGATGAGCCACTAATTTGTAGCAGCTTTTAAAAAAAACTGGCCTCTGCGTCTGACCACCGCCGGCTGCGGGCTCTCGGCGCTCGGCGGTGGATCAGCTATGTGATGATGACACTTGTTCCCACACTCGTGTCTTGTTTCTGTTTCTTTCAACACGTAATGAGCTCATATCTGCAGATTTATTGGTTTTGGGATTGTTGGGTTGTTTTTTTTTTTCAGCAGCAGAAAAAAACACTGTTGGAACACACCCAAGAGAATTACTGCCACATATGTTGACTTTGGCATTTTTGAAAGACCACTTAGTCTTTATTCCTGTTTTCGCCATAAAGGATGTATGGTCCGTTTTCATAGGAAAAGAATTGATCATGGAAATGGAATATGATGGAAAATGACACACAAGCAAAACTTTTCCAGACTGTTTCAAATGACGATGGCAAATTCGCACGCGGCCTGACGGCGGTCTGCATTCTGACACGCTTACACGCCGCGGGATATTAAAAAAAACAAAACGTCAACACGCTCTCTGGACCTGTCGTGACATGCTCTCCGAAGCGTCAGTACGATTCCACCACAGTGTGTGTGTGTGTGTGTGTGTTTGTGTGTGAATGCGTGTGAGCTTCACTTCCCTCCGCTTCTCCAGGACCGACTCTGAATAAAGCGCATCAGCAGCCTCAGCCTCACTGCTTAAACAGCCTGTTGCTTGTTTATTTGATTGCTGAGGCGCCCGCCGCTGCACTCGCCCGGATCTGCTCTGATTGCGCCATTTTCTGCTGCCTGATTTCTCAGCAATTTGTCATTATTTTGACAGGTTGTGCCTGGGCTTAAACAGCTACAGTTATATGTTGTTTCAGTTATTTTAACCATTGCATTATTTACGCAGTTATCAGGGGTTTTGGTCACATAGCAGTGTTTTATACTGCCATTTCTGTATGTCTTTGTACCCAACAAGTGGAGCCAGGCTGGAACATGCAGCGAGCGCCCTCCTTCTCGAGTCCAAGTTGTCCTCGTAGTAACTGCGCAGCTTATATGTTGTAAAGTGAAGAAACTGCGCCATTAAGTTTTAGGCGCTCTATATCCGCCTTACAAAGCTCGTCTGGTCCTGCACAGGCAAATTAACTCAAAACACCGACCGAGAGGCCTTCAGGCCCCACTAGCTTTGAATAAACAAAACACACTGTGACATAAATACACAACTCTTATATCCCTGTATTATGGTGTAAACAGAAATGGGAGAAATATTAATTAAAAAAAAAATGCAGCTCTACCAGTCGGTGACAGATCACATCACAAAATCTGCGTCACACACAAAACTGACAGGTGGGTTCGGGCGTGGAAGCATGGCGAGCGCCATCCTCCGCCATCAGCTGCTCCTCATTTATGACACCAGCAGCCCATCCGCGGCCAGTGACGCCGCGTTCTCACGCCTCCACCTGCCAGTCGTAAACCAACCATCCTGGAGTTATGATGGCGATCAGACGCAGCGGAATAAAAGGAACAGCTCATGACTTCAGTCGTAAAAACCCGCCTTTCCCATGATATTAACCTGTTTTGTCTGATGCCCAGATGGCGAGTCAGCCGTTTTTATTGTCCGCACCCACCGCATGACAAAGGCTGCAGATTCACATCTCGCAACGGCGCTATACGCATCTTGCGAGAAAAAGCGGCGGATCGCGAAAAACCCGAGCGGTCCGAGAGCCGGAACCCAAACAAACGTGTGCGAGTGCATGACGGCAAGAAAGAGGGCTACAATCTCTGCGGTCGTGCAGTTCTGATAGTGATGAGTCATGTTTTCTGAGACATAGCACCTCTTCCTATAGGCTCTTCCTGTTTCACCATGTTCAATTACTTTAAATAACCGTTAACGCTATTTGAGGCCTATAGCAACCTTTTGCTTTTCCTTATTTTTCCCTTCTTTGATGCAGCCTCGCTCTTTTTCGACCTCGCTGACAAAGCTAGACATACTGCATGATTTCGAAACTATATTTTTCTCGCGCTGAGCGAACGCAAGCTTAAGTTGTTGATTACCGTTTTTTGGGGGGGTTTCGAGAGTAGATCGTGATCAGCGCCGTCTGCAGCTGACGGCTAAACTGCCGAATTTCACCGCCGCCTCACCAGGTGATGCACGCCAAACTAAAGGTCGCTACGCATCGGTGGTGGCCTGTTTCCGATTAGAGCATCTCGTCGAAACTTGGCAACACAACGGTCCGAGATTGCGAAAAAGAGGTTTTATCTTGCTCGGGAAACGGCGTCGCAGGGAATTTTTAGACGCGCTCGTCATGTTTGCGGTTGTGATGCTGATGGAGATCTTTATGAAGCACAGCTTGAAATGCTTGTTCCCCGTAATTGCACAAATTAGTCACCGATGCCGTAAACGGGGCGGGCGGCTGATGACTCTGCTTGTTTCCAGGGTAAACCAGGTAGTCCAGGCGGCGGCGGGGAGAGGGGTCCCCACGGCGACGCAGTAAGTACGCCATCTCCTGGTGCTCCATTGAAGCGACGGTACACAGGCCACAGACGAGTCACCGATTTTCCTCCCCCTCACATACTGATTCCTTATGACCCGACTGAGCTGCATGACAAGGAAAAGCAGTCGATTCTCCGTACCTTGAGCCTCCCGTCTCGGCTCGGTCTTCAAGTTTCCTGGAAATGGGCCGATCCCTCGGGGACAGCGGGAATGCCAGACAGTCGGACACAAATGTTTGTTGGGCTGGGAGATTTCAATAACACAAGAGGCAGGGTTTACGCTGTGGGCCTCTTCTTGCTTTTGGCTGCGCCCCGGTTTTCATTGCAGCCATATCCTCGGCCCTCTCGGTGGCTCCCGCTGCGCAGACGCAAACATCTAAGTGTTTGTTTTGTGAGCGCGTGGTACGGCGTGTATATTATGTCTGTTCTGGCCATTTATTCCTCGTCTACTCGGGCCTGTCCAGTAATGAGACACTTCTGCCTAAGTCATCTCATGATGTTTACTCTCCTGCAGGGACCGAAAGGACCTCCTGGAGAGGCGGGGCCCGATGGAGAGCAAGGACCCGAAGTACCGTTCATTCATTGTTTCACCTTTGTGGGTTTGGCGGTTTGGATTCATTGTTTGAGCGGAAAGTCAAACTTACTCCTCCCTCTTTTTTCTTTGTCTCATCTCCGCAGGGCGGGCCAGGTGTGGAGGGGGAACCGGGCGCCATCGGAGAGCCGGGGTCAAAGGTCAGTAAAGCCCCCGCATGACGTGGCCACGTCACCAGTCCTGCACCGGGCCACGTTTGGTGCCTCAGTTCCTACCGTCCTCCGAACCTTGAATCTCAGTCGGTTTGCACCCACATGTCTGATCATCCTCCGACCTGATTGGTCCGTGCATTGTGCTCCCGCAGGGTGACGTTGGGCGTCCGGGGGACGAAGGGGAGCAGGGACAGGAGGGAATAAGAGTGAGTGACTGTGAAACTTCTAATGTTTTCCATCTGTGTCTTTTGGGTAAATCCAGTTCCTGGTTGTAAAATTTACCCCCCTGTAATTTTGAACCCTCATTCCCCCGATGCGAAAGGAAGCAGACAGTCGAAACTGTGCGTTTCTGTCAGAAAAGGCCGGAAAGCCCAGAGTCTTGTCCACAGAATTAGCTCAGTCTCTCTTTAAAAAGTCAACCAGAGGTGGGTGAAGTTTTAAAGAACTTAATTTTGCATCACGTATGATGTCCGAAACGCCTGGTCGCGTGGTCCGTCTCCTCAAGGGATGGGAGGACGTACAGCTATACGACCAAAACAGTATTAGCGCGCATTGTCATAAAAAGCTCACAGGATAGTTTCATCATTGTGAATTTTCCATCATCGGTATGTTTGTGACGATCCCACGAGTGACTTGAAAAATCCGCTCACTTCTGACCAGCCCTACATTGACCTCCTGATTTATTTTGAACCACCACAAGGGGGAGCCTGCATCTTTCCACTGGAATACTGTCTCTATGGCTGAAAGGATGTTCTCTAAAATTGCCCCTTAACAAAATGTATGGCAGCGCAACTTCAGCATGTTTGAGGGGTTTGATGCACATTTCAATGATTATCAGAAACATCATCAATTGAAATTCTTTTGGCAAGGATGATTTGACTTGAAATTTTCATCATTTTCATTGGTCACTTGCATTGTTATCACAAGGGGGTTTTATTTTCCCCTCGTCTATATCATAACCTCCATCACAGATGATTCTGTCTCCAGAGTCTCGTGGTTTCTTTGCTGGCGGGTCGCTCAGTCAGCAGCATCACACATTCTAGCTTCTTGCTCATTGATTTTAGAGAAAAGAAAACTGGGGATTCTTTTATTTCAAAGAATTTAAAGAGGTGGGAGGTGGGGGGGTGGGGGGGCAACTTAATATACACCAGTGAAACAACATCAGGCCTCTATTTCTGAGCAAAGTTCAATTTCCATAAGAATTATTGTTGCATAATGACTTTTTTTTTTCTGGAAACGCCACAACAGCATAACACAGGCTTTGAAGGCTGATCACTTTAGACAACAGTGAGGAGCTTTTGTTGTAAACAGTGTCGTGTTTGCAGGGTTCTCCTGGTCCCCCCGGTGAAGATGGTCCTCAAGGGAAAGATGGAGCCAAGGTAAAGACAGCAAAGGCTTCTCTTAGTTGACTTAGGCACAGTCATTTATAACAAAGTCAACCATATTGCCAAAATGGCTTACGGGTCGGATTCTTGCGGAGTTTCGCAAAACACGCCAAGAGTAATTAAGCCTAACCAGACTCTACTTGTCTTAGTTTATCAAGATTAAAAAGGTTAGCATGAGTCATGAGCTGAATATTACCACAACACAGGAACGAATCAACAGTTAATTTAAGACGCTGATTTTTGAAAGGATAAAACGTCTAACAAAGACGATGTAGTCATAAAGATTAAGCCTTTTGTCTGAGTCTGAGCTCCGTGACCTCTTGCTGTGGCTATTGTGAAATATACTGCACCGTAACTGAGCTGTGTGCTTTGTGGTGCCGTTGTCTATCAGGGCGAGCCTGGCGAGCATGGGCCAATGGGAGAGCCAGGAGAAAAAGGGGTAGAAGGAGACCCCGGACCTCCGGGACCACCTGGACAGCCTGGGAAACAGGGCTTTTCTGTATGTTTATTTGATGTTTTAAAACGTAATTTCCAGATACAGTAGTTTTAGTTTCTGTAAATATCACGGAAGAAGAGTAATTCATGGAAAATGTTTTTTCTATTTACCTTCTGATTGACAGACTGGCAGGTTAGTTAATGTAAAAAAGTAGAGTTGAATTAAAGATCATGAGGGTTCAGTTTGTTATAGAGGCTTTTTCTTCTGTGTTCTTCTTCTAGGGATTTTTTTTTTTTCCATTGTTAATATTTTTACGCGCCAGCAAGAGATTGTTGGCTCATGTGCACGCATGCTGTTTTCTCGAGCAAAGGAAAATAAATCACTCCTTTGGAGCTTAAAATTTCTGCAACCAACAGGGCATGTTACAACAGTCCTGTGGGCCAAATAATGCCCGCCTACCCCAGTAGAGGTCAGCCTTCCCTTGAGCAAAGCTGAAACTACTGGATATTCCGTCAAGGATGGTGGGATGTCTGATGGACGTCCGTCAGGGCCTCCTCCGAGTGCCGGCTTGATTCCAGATACAGATTCAGATCTGGGCTTATCTGGTGGAAGGGCAGGAAGGTCACTGGTGTCGGGGAGGGAATGTAGCTTCAGGCCGGAACACAAATATACAGCTGTGGTGCCCATTTCACCAAAATGCCATCTGACAAATCCATAATGTCTCCCGGCGGCGTCTCGTCATTCATTCCCCATTCCCCTCGGTCATTAAACCGAGGGAACTGGATGCCGATGCAGTTATCATTGCCCTTGCTTATAAAACGCATTTTTAATCTGGTCATTATCCGATGGGTCTGTTGCTGCAGGGGCCTGAAGGAAAACTGGGGCCCCCGGGAAACAGGGGACGGCACGGAAAGAAGGTAAGCAGCACGGCACAAAAGCCATTTCGCCGTTTCCAGGCGGCTCCAGAGGTGAACCGAACTCGTGCAGGCATCTTTTTTTTTTTTTTTTTTGGGGCCAAGCCTAAATATGCTGTTCTGCTGACGACAAGCAAAACCTCGCTCACAAGTCTGTGTCTGTGCAGGGAGAAAGAGGCCCCCCCGGTCTTGCTGGTGAGACTGGCACACGTGGAGATATTGGCCAGCCGGGCGAGGCGGGGCTGAAAGGTGCCAGGGGAACCCGAGGCCCACCAGTTAGTTCCCAGTTTTCCTCCTCTCACTTCAGCAACATCACACTCGGACACAGAGAAACACCATCAGACTTTTGGGTTTTGTTTTTTTTTCCTGTTTGGAATAGTGAATGTGTGAATGAGGGCGTGACTTGTGTGAAGTCTGGTTAAGTTAAAACTGTAAACGACACACAGATGAGCAAGGTAACACGTGGGAGCCTTCGGTTGAGCGTGCGACAATCCAGTTTGTCAGTTCATGATATTTGAAGTCAAATGGAGGGGTCGCCGCACATTTCGACAAACCGCAGCGGTTCATCATTGTGCTATCATGCCACCTCACTCTTAAAACAGCTAGGAGCTTACTAGCGGCGAATGAGGTTGAGCCAGAAACACCGATTTCAACTGATGCAATCTTTCATTTCCCAATTACATGACTCCAATGTTTCTGTCAGATTTATATCCCATGCACCACAATTGCAAAGGCAGAGCGTAAATGGCTCGCATGATTTAGGCTGGAGAGAGTCAGAAAAGACAAGGGGAAAGCCAAGATCGAGGCATCCATTTTTATTTTTTATTTTTTTTTTCCCTCTCAGCAGCAGAGAAGCAGCTCTCTTTTGAACAGGGCCCATGTTGTGATGGCTTCGGAGGAGAGATTTATATCCCCGCCATAAAACAACTCTGTTCGCAGGAAAGAGTTTGCATCTGTGACTGATTGAAGCCAGGGTTATATTTAGCCGGGCCAGAGTGGGGAAAAAAAAAGCAAAACAAAAAAACAGTGGTAAATGCTTCACAGTTTATTTTGTGTGTGTGTGTGTGCGTGCGTGCGCGTGCTGTGTGTGTGTGCGTTTCCCCCATTTCTTCCAAGGGTCGTCCGGGAGTCATGGGGATGGAGGGGCAACCGGGACTGGCAGGATACACAGTGAGTTAATGCCACTCGTGGTATTTTAAGAACCGCCTCGCAAATGTGCAAACAAACGCGAGCGTGCAAAAACACGCGTGCAAAAACACGCGTGCGCAGGGGCGCAGGGGCGCCGGTGCGCGCGCGAGCCCGCGAAAAGCTGCGGATCTAACTTCTGATCTAAAAATACAAAATGTTATTACTGGATATCTGAGGAAACTCTAATCTGCGTTTTTGGCTTACGCTTACATTCCTGGGGCGCTTATAATACTGCACAAAGCAGAACTCTTTTTTTTCTGAATAACTTAGTCAAGGCTGGATTCCCCCCCAAAAAAAAAAAACCAGGAACATTGGCGCGCATTGTTCCCGGTCTCTCTCCTCATAAGTGTCTTAGATGTATAATTCAGCATAGCTGCAGAATTTCATTTCGGTCTGGCGCGCCCGCTGTGGTGGATTTGTCACATTTCCCGTTTCACGCGCCGCGGCCTGAACGCCAGGGGAATAAACATCACCTGCGCAACACAAATAAGCACATGGCGGAGCGAATGAAGTGGAACCGAGCGGTGAAGACGACCATTCTGCGAGCTCGTTTTCCCAGCGGTTTCACTGCCAACATCGCTGGGTTGGGGTTGTATAACGTGGCCAGGGCACCCCAAGTTCACTTCACCCTGTTTCCGTCTTTTTTTTTGTTGTTCTGTTTGCGTGTGTTTTACGTGTGTTCTGTCAGATTCGCTTGAGTCCGCGCCAAAGCCCGAATCATTAAGTAACAGAATATACGAGATTCTCTCCGAGGAATTGTGTTTATATTTAAAAAAAAAAAAAAAATTGGATTAATATGCTGGCAGGCTCCGCGGTGAATCTCGCGGATTCTCAGAAAAAGCATGCTGTCGCTCGTTGAGGTATGGCGGCATGGTTAGCTTAATCAGCTGTGTTTCTTTAGGGTCATCCTGGCAAGCCTGGGCCCATTGGACCACCGGGGCCTAAAGGTGAAAAGGTAACTTAATCCCTGAAATGCTGTTTGTTTAATTTTGTAACTTTACGCCGGACGCTTGAATGCATTCTCTGGCTGCTAAATCCCTCGCTGAAATGCCGAGATGTGTTACTATGTGTTTGCTCCATTCCAGGGTTATCCAGGCGAGGACAGTAAGACCCCAGGACCTCCAGGGCCCTTAGGTGAACCAGTAGGTCTTGCTTTCCTTTAAACTCCTCTTTTCTGATCCCTTACGCCTCGTGCTCTCTTTAGGCCAAGCCATTCAGAGACAGTGACACAGGAAGTAGACGTGAACCAGGATCGCTGCATGTGCACTTTAGCATTTTTAGTGTGTGAGTGACAAATTGACCTTATTTCAGCCTATCACAAAGCCTTACAATGGTTTTAATCTTCATGACAACATGTAGGTCCCATCGCGACACTGCGATGAACACGAATATTTCATTGCTGAAACTGAAGCAGGCGTCGTGATCGGGAATTTTTGCACGAAGCATTTTTG
Organism: Dactylopterus volitans; assembly: GCA_901007715.1. Lineage (NCBI taxonomy): Eukaryota > Metazoa > Chordata > Actinopteri > Syngnathiformes > Dactylopteridae > Dactylopterus > Dactylopterus volitans. The sequence continues at coordinate 1,715 of CAAKHG010031637.1, read as the reverse complement.
TCAAGCGCTCCATTATTCGCCCAAAGTCAACCTGAGGATTCTGGGTATTCAGAGCGATTCCTCGGGTAAGGACATATCAAAGAGTCTTCGCAGTGTGGGGGGGGGGGATCAGGTATACGCCACCACGACAACCGACAAGCATACATAGCATGAGAGTTCTACTCTGACATAAGCGAGAGACCCCGGCGTTGGGGTGGTATTGGATTATCAAGTTGGCACTGCGTTTGAGTGCCTGGCATGAGCAGCACAATGGCAACCTCTGTCTCGTTACAGCCTTTCGGGAAGATTACCTGCAAGTAAAGGTCAAGGTGAACTCGCACCTTTCCATTTGACACCAGCAGAGACCCGGGGTGCGTTCGAATGGTCCTCTTTGTTTAGAAAGGTTGCCATAACCGAGCGCAGTGACCCTACGGAGGCGTCTCCATAGCAGCCAGGACGCGAGATGGAACGGTGTTTCAATGCCTCCCACCGGGTACGCTTGCACAACGTTTCTAAAGGAACAAGCGTTGATACCGTCCCACAATCCCTTGCTGCGCACCATTCAGCCGGTCACAAAAACAACAAAAAAAAAGGAACGTGAAATGACAAGCGATGGTGATTATCGTATAAGTTGCTGTTGCTCATTTGGGGAGTTCTCCATCTTATGCCATAAGTCACTAATATGTCCTCTGGCTGTTGTCTCACCCATTTCTGATAACATTAATGGTTTATCAGCTCATTGTTCTTATGTCACGTCCCTGTGCAACGATACTTTGTGGCATTGATTGAAGACTATTTAAGGCTGCAGGCCCTTCGCTTGTGCAACTGGATGTGACAGATGTGCAAATTATGCGAATCGCTTGCAGTCAGTCTTTATTAATTCTGATATTCAGTCCTTTCAAGGCCTTCAGTCGCGTGAACCGATTGCTGCCGCTGTAGCATCTGAATTCCACCTAAAGTCGTACATTTTGAAGCTCGAAATTTGACACTCGTTGGCGAAATATGAACATGACACTGCTAAATGACCATAGATGATGTTTTTAATTCCATGGGTTGGAAAATTTAAGATTTACGATGTGAATTTTGTGGGAGGAATATGTTATGACTATCTTGCATGCAGTTGTCGGTTATTTTCGTGCAGTCATAGCAGTTGGGTTCATGTTGATGAATTGTGGCGAGGAAGGTGAGCAGCCAATCTGACAACCATTTTCATTTCTTATCTGTGGCTATAGCCTGTGTTCCTCTCATTTCATTGTAAACTAGACAGTAAATCATATTTACATTTAAACACCTGCATTTAAGAGCAAGGTGAGGATGCGCGGGGCACTTTAGTCGTCCATCCTCAGAATATGAAATTGATGCAAAACTGCTTCAACAACATCTCTACTAATTGCGTAGTTTAGCGGAAGCACGGTCAGATTCTCCGAGGTTGCCCTTTCCTGCTTCCTCACATCTTTCCTTGACCTCATGATGTTGCTCAACAAAGTCGAGGAAAACCGGATAGGAGAAGGCGCGAGGAGGTACTCTCCGAACGCACCCCAGACCTAGTCGACACGATTGAGTATACGTCTTCGCGTGATGCTTTGCTGGGATAATCGACGGCACGCGAATATCCTACGTGTGCTCACCTGTTTGCTTTTGTGTCTACACAGGGGCGCCTGGGCGAACGAGGAGAGCGCGGAGAGCCCGGCGATGAAGGTTATCAGGTAGACAAAACCCACTGAAAATCGGACAAA
>CAAKHG010031635.1:0-12611 GCA_901007715.1 Dactylopterus volitans | reverse complement strand
TGCTTCTCCATCATAGCAGTGGCCCCAAAAGGCCCAGCCCGCAGGGGTTCTGCTGCTGATACTACAGAGGTACCCATGCTGTGTGTGTGTGTGCGCTCCGTTCATCATCTCACACCAACTGAAACACTGTCAGAGAGTCATACATCTGTCTGTCCTCTGCAGGTGGAGGAGGACAGGTATAAGGAATTGCTGGACCGCAGTGACAGTGGAAATATTGCCAACAGTTACTTCAGGTCAAAAAGGGCGAGCCAATTACTGGGCAGTGAAGCCTCCAAGGGACATGGTGAGACCAGGACCTGCACACTGCCTGTTTGAAATTAGCTTTACTTGTTGGTAAACATGCAGGTTTTCATCATCACATGTGCTTCTAACTTGTCTCCAGATCCCCAATTCTCTGTGGGGAGGAGCAATTAATTCCACCCTAAATGTCAAAGTAATTGTAAAGTTATAATACATAATTATATCTCTAACTATTGTCTTTACTTCTTGTCAGTGTGCCGGTGTCAAATGGTAGCAGCCACAAAATACCACAATGCTGCAATCACAACGCCAAAACCAAATTAAAGTTCTTCTCCCACAGCCGCCCTTCCCCCCACCCGTCTTAATGGAGGATCCCACTTTACCGTGAACAGTTCCGGCATGAGTCCTCCAGCCACCTCGGACGCTGTCCTGGCGCGCCCCTTTCGCCTGGAGTCCTTAGGCGTCCCAGGATCCAGTGGCAAGGTGAAGCGCAAAAAAAGCAAATGTCTCATCTCTAATGAGGGGAACTGAGGGGACTGACTTCACGTTTCACTGTCATTTGTTTTTATACGTGGATGACTCGTCATGCACACATACATACGTAAATGACATCTTGAATGTTAAATTTCCACATAAACATACCCACAGAATCAAAGACACCACTCTCACATTTTTGGACTGTAAAATTTGTGATTCTTGCAGTGAGGATCAGAGTCCAGTTTCTGTAATACTTAACTTATGATACTGTATTTTGTTGTGGCATGTTGTAAACCAGTTACCTTTCCAACATTTGTAAGTCTGCACTTGAATAGAAATGACACCAAATCACGTATTTTGTCTTTGCATCTGTTCGTTTATGTATTCCAAGCTAAGTTTAAAAAACTTAGCTTGGTTTAAGTGCTGTAGACAGAAAAAAAAATGGTATCAGCTCACATGTCAGACCAGTTTGCCGGAGCAGCAGACTGGCTGTTGTCACGGCAGCAGAGGACTCACAGGTAATGGTCTCATTTTACACATGACCTTGGGGGGTCAATGTATTTTTATTACATATGAAAGCCAAATTTGACTGTGAATTGAGAAAGTGTTTCATAATAATATTTGAAGGATTCAGTGATCTCATTTTTGTCATCACATATTTAAATATACTTCTTTCTGTGGGTGTCAGGTATTTAAAATTAGAGCTCATGCGACAGGCTGTAGTTTGTTTGTTTTTTGTCGCTTTTCACTTCCAGGCAGAAACTAATTGCATTTGTATCTTAAGGGATCAGCTCAATCCCTTCTGCAGCTGAGTTTTCGAAGTATCATGTTTCCTATTTTGGCTGCGGCCTGATTTCTCTCTCCATTGTTTAATATTACTTGGCCGACCGAGAGCCGTGTCACTTCCAAAATTTGACACCCTGGATTTGCCTGCGTGCAGACATCCTAGACACAGGCCGGTTCACAGAACCCCTCGCCTCAGTGAGAATGAACACTAGAGAAGGCAACGGGCCCTGTCTCTTGCAGCAATCAATACACATGAGTTCAGTGGCTTCAGGGCTTTTGCATAACAAACTGCCTCGCTATTCACGTAGGTGAGTGGGAGGAATTAAGAACCAAACACGCAATGAGATGTACACAAAACAGAGAAAGGGAAGCACCGGTCTGCTACGATCACGCCGATGTGGGGCTCAAGATAATCGGATAATGAAGGGGCAGCAGAGGCTTTCTCATCACCTGAGTGGTGTGTAATCTGAGTAGTATGACTGATAGCCACTTTCCAGGTGAAGTGTTGGATGCAGCCAAGAGATAAAGCCGCTGTGCAGGTTCATAAGATGAAGGCTGTGACTGAAGCTTCCTTATTGGAGCCAAGCTAAGGTGCTTGAGGTGCTCAAGCTAAACGCGCTTCACATCACAAGTCAGTTTACATGTCCTGACAGTTTCAAATATGAGCTGCATTGAAACATTTTTGAGTGTACTTGTGACAGATGTAGTTATGAATTAACATTTTGTGAGGATGAAACCATTTACAATGTATAAGGTACAGATAAAGTATAAGAAAACAGCTCGTCACACATTTTCCGACCATCCAGACAAGAGTTATAAAATGCTAACAACAAATGCATGAATTATTGAAACTTAAGATCTCATCATCAGTTATGCGCTGCTACACTTGTAAAAGGTTATAAAACTTAAAAAATCACCCTAAAAACTTGCGTTTAACAATAATTGGAGCTGCATAAACGTGTCCTGTGCTTTTAGGCATTGCTTCAGGGAATATACCCGACAATCCAATTATAGGCACAGCTGTGAAATTGACAAGTAAAATCATGGTGATTTTCACTGAGCAAAATTAATCGAAAACCAGTGTGTGACTTGCTTGAGATTCTTTTTTTTTTTTTTAAGTTGTTGAATGGGGACAGAAACAAACTTAACATGTATCGTGTCTTAAACATTCAGCAACATTGTGATGCATCTATAACTGTGATTTGGAGATATCAGAGAGGCAGGTGACGTGCCGCACCTTGCCAAATCAGACCTGGCAGCCATTTGCCACAGCAAACACGATCCAAAGTTCCGCTTAGGTGGCATTACGTTCATAAGCAATTTACAGCAAAGACTTAAGATAACATGTAAGGTGCATTTTCAAACATCCTCGAAGAATACAGCAGAACAGTCGTCGTGTGCGCGGAAGAGCACAACACAAGACCAGCACAAGATCTGCAAATGCAAGAGCTGGCCCTTTAAATTCTTCTTCATCCTCTTCTGCTGCTTTGGTTTGCCAAAGCGCCAAGTGCCACGCTCACACTTAATGCCCTAACTCTCTGTAAGCTGATGGTGCCCGCGGACTCCGTCCGAGCACGGGAAGGACGAGTGCTGTTTACTTGTGGTCGTCTCTCAGCAGTCCCAGCTTCCTGAGAGCCTCCCTCCGATCAGCTCCCATCCCTGGCACCACCACCACAGTGTACCCAACAGAGTTTGCGGGTTTGCCGGGTTCGGGCTGAGCTCCGGCTGTGTTCTCTGGCTGGGTTGCTGTGACGCGTCGTGGTTCGGGACAGAGTCCACCATTTCTGTGGTTGTCCATGCTAATCGAGCGCTCTAGTCCAGGCGCCTTGGGTCTGCCGGGTTGGCTGGGACGTGATGCCGCCGCAGACTGCTGATCACCCCTGGAGTAGTGGTGGAAACTGGCACTGCTCTGCAGTGACCTGTTCTTGGGTTCTGTGGGCGACTGAGAATAACAGAAAGATGGGTTTCTTGATCGATTCATGTTAGAGGAACTCGCAAATCTGTCGTGTTGTGGCTCCAAAGAGGGGTGGCATTTAGATTTAGGTGGTGATGCTGGGCCTGCTGCCTCATCCTCTGGCTGTTGCTCTTTCAGGAGGCCCAGCTTCTGCAAAGCTTCCAGTCTCACTACCTGGGGATCCGTAGCATTCTTGACACTGTATGAAGAGTCTGGGGACAGAGGAGGTGCTTCATTTTGTGCCTTGGCAGATATATGGGCAGGAATACTTTTGGGCTTGGGTGCCACAGCTGGGGGAGCCATCCTGGACTTGGATACCCCTGAGTTGGAGCTATCAGATCTTGACAGTTTTCCAAAGTGAGGGACTTCCCTGGTGACAGGGGGTCGCTTGTCAGAGTCTATAGTATGATCAACCGTGGGACATAAAGGGGTTTTCTTTGCGGAGGCACTCCTCCGTAGATGAGCGAGTGCGTCGTAGGACAGAGGTCCTCTAGGTAAAGGACCCTCAGCCGTTCTAACTGAGTAGTCTCTGGGTTTGGTCGGAGGAGGCGTCACAACATTGACCTCTAGAGGAACCTGAGGAGCCGTATTCGTCTTCTGTTTGTGGTAAGACTTGAAGCTTGGAGGAGCAAAATGCGGCTTGGGGCCGAGGTTCTTGTCTGGTTTAGTCCCGGGTACAAAACAACCGGAGCCGCTTGCCACAACAAGAGGCGTCGGGACCAAGTAGCTCTGCCCGAGTTTGACATCTGCATTTTCCTTGACGGGTTCTGGAGACTCCTGTTTTTGTGAACCTGTAAGATAAAGCCACACACATTCTTCACCAGAAATGCTGTCATTCTGTCTTCAGAATATCTACTGTAATCGACTACTTCACAGACCAACGCTGCATCTGTGCCCAGAGATTAACTCACCGTTGAGCTTGCTTTGGCTCATGGAGGCTGACAGGTCCGCCAGTCTACTTGCAAGGTTGCCAGGGTTGGGCAGTTGGTCACGTTCATCATTTGACAGTCCACTGTCCTCCTCAGTGTCCAAAGACTCAATCGTCTCCTCCAAAAACATGAGGCAGGCCTTCTCCTCAGCAGACAAGTGCTCCAGACTGTCATCGCTCTTTAATACATAAATAAAAGAACGCGTTTCCTTCACAAGTAATATTCCAAAATGAAACAGCACTTAAGTAACAAGACCGTTTTAGAGCCCGACAAACGCGGGACAATAAAAAACAAGTGGATTGTTTCGTTTTTCAACAACCTTTCGAGTTTTCTCATCATATTTCACGTTAAATAATGATATTTACCAAGATCCTCACATTCAAGAGGGAAAAAGACCATCACTTACAAACTCAGAGTTGGCACTGACAACACTGTCGCAGCTGCCGGCACTCTCCATGCCAGTCATCGTCTCCAATCCAGTGCCACCTGGCCAGGTATCACTTTTGGGCATTTTAGTGCACCACTTATCCAAGGTTCAGGGCTCAAAATGTTGCGCCTCGCTCTGCGAAAAGGGGAGGTTAGATGTGAAATTATGTCTTGAGAGAGTTGCCTGAAATAAAGATTAAAAAAAACGGAGGCAAAGCACATGGCACGGACTGACAGACTGCGGCGGTGCAAGATACCACAGCGTCCAGTAAGAGAGCGAGAGAGAGAGAGAGAGAGAGAGAGAGGGAGAGAGAGAGAGAGTACACAGTAAGACGGGAAGCAGGCGTTGACTCCTGCCAGTCTACATGCTAATTTCTCAAGCAAATCCCTTCTAGATAAATTGTGCTTTCAATTAAACCCAAATCTGTTTTAGTTTTGTTCAGTCACATTTTTATCAAGTTAAAAATAAAAAAAATTCCTTGCTTATGTGCGAAGTTTCAGAGGAAAGTCTTTTACTTTGGTTCATTGAGTGGTTTGTTTGAAGGATGATAGCAATCGTAGTGGTAGTAGCGGCCTGGTTTTCAAGTAACAGTGAAGGATAAGTGTCGAAGCAATCGATTTTAACTCTTGAATGTCGTCGAAGCCCCCTCAAATGCACTAAAAATGGTTTCACGACTTTTGAGAAGGGAAAAAAAACAAAACAATTAAAAGTAGTTGGATGCTAATTGTAACAGATCTAAATCACATGAGTCTCAGACTGGCCAAGTATATTTTCATTTAACTGGCAACAGCTGATACTACAGCGCCCGGGGGGTCCGTCCGCAAGGGTGCGGCGTGCTCGACCAGTGGTTTGCAACATGGTCTTTGCAAGCAATATGTGTTGGATCATGAACTTAAGACGATTGTTTTTAGCGTTTTCCCGATTCGTCATCAACGTGGAAACACGTTTTATACCTCTGCACTGAGTTTTCGCATTATTTTATTATAAGGGATGTCCGGACAGCCTTAGTGGAGAGTAAATATCTCAGCTAAGTGTGTTGGTGACTGATATCTAACTAGTCCTTTAACTGCATGTGACTCAGATTACAGCGCACACATGCCACTCCTAATCTTCCTCAACCGGATCAGTTTCAGAGGGGTGGAGGGCAACAGAAATGATCTCCTGGAAGCTATATGATATTCCAATGTTGTCTTACCATTACTGTCTTGTATTGGGACGTTTTAAAACTGGGCGGATGGTCTCTAACTGAAAGTACCAAAGCATCATGACAACAATCGCTTAGAGCTCTCCTGCAGGACCGTATGGAGAGAATGAGCGCGGTCATATCTGCAGAAGCGGAGCCTGACATGTAGAAGAAAGGAACCCTTGTCCGATCAACGGCAGGGACATTCACTTTGGATAGGTTTCAACACCTGAGATGGAGGAGGCCTGCGAGGGGCCGGAGCCAAGGACAAAAGCACTCCTGTTCATTGTTCTCGCTTTGCTATGTCATCTTGTCCTCGTAAGACTATGAAAGCCCGAGTCCGCGATGCGTTTTAACATGTAAATGACCCCATCTGTCCCCGCTGCACGGGGCGCCAGGATATGACCGCGATAACGTTTATTGTGGTCTGACCTGACCCGATCTGTCTCCAGCGCATGCAAATAACAGGAGCAGCTGCTGCTGCTGCTGCTGCGGCCCGGAGACAATTGACAACACTTGGCAGAGTATCAAGGGTATTTATGACCGCGGCGCTACTGGCTTCTGAGAATCACATTTAACGCACTGTCCAGTGTACTGATTGACACCTGTCCTGGCCGTTAATCCCTCTTAGATAGAATCCAGTGAAAATAAACCAGATGATGTTAGGGCATCCGTCAAGCTTCCTTCTGCTTTTGCTTCAGCCGCCACAAAATCCATGTCAAGCTTTGCTGCGCGGGTACGAGCACAGGTACCAGCAATCATCGAGAACTGCCATGTGGGGAACCTCCAGTAGTTCTTTGGTCCAGTAACCCAGTTACCGATTTGTTTCGAGCTCGGTTCTAAAGGTTGCTTCATGCTTGACTGCATCATGTGAATTGTGCAATCAAAAAAAAAAAAAAAAAAAGTTTGGCTACACGTATATTTGCTATAAAATGTGCACACATCTATTTTTTTTTTAAGTGTCGGGTATAGATAGAACAGATCTCTGAAACGTGTCCGCACAATACTAAAAGACTGATTTGAACACTCGGAATAAACAGGTGCACATAATTCAACCAGTTCGTATGATTTCGACTAAAAAAGAACACTTGATCTTAAGCTCGAATAAGTGAAGATATTCGATTATCTACTGAGAGAAAAGCGCGGCCAACCTTTAGAATGTAGTTGTATTTGTCCGCCGAGAGCAACGTACCTGCCTGCGGCTCCGCGCGCGGCTCCCGCTCCATCTCGTGCAGAGTGGGTAGGGGCGGGGGAGTGAGGGGGGGAGCGCGCGCCGCTCGCAGCCGCGCGAGGGACTTTGCGCTCTAAGCTGTCGGCCAATCAGAGAGCGGCGCTCTGTCTTAAGACGCGCGAGCCCGCGCGGCCGCGGAGGCGCTTCTAATCTGTTTATCGGTAACGAGGCGGAATCGCACGGCCGCGCGCGTTACCAGGTGAATGATCCTGTAACGCGCTGAAAGCGGCGATGGCGCGCTCAGTAGCAGCTGCCGGCGGGTTCGGGGCAGTACTCGCGTTACGCTGGCGTTACTCGCCGTGAAGTGATCAGGAAGATCGTGGAAAACAATTAGTTCTCAGTTTCGCAATTTCTTTAGGTATTTTAAGACGATCTGCCGGACGGATTGTTTTCATAATTATTAAGCTGCTGTGTTTTCTATTGATCGTTTGGTTTATCAGAAAAGTGTGAAATAAACCCTGCAATTGAGGAGCTTCATGGGATAATGGCAATACGCTAAAAAAAAAGTTGTAATTTTTTTTTTAGCAAAAAAATGAATTAATTATTTTCATCAATTGTTGGTGGTTAATCGACATTTACATGCTCTCAAGTTAGTTTTCTGGATACAAACTGCAAAACAATCATGATTCACATATTCCAGAGTGTCGAGTCTCAGCTGCAGGTCTTATTTGAACAGTAGCTCCAACCCGAGATGAGTGAGCCAGCCGCCATCCCTCTGCTGATGTTTGTGTGCCAATGAGTGTCTATTGGAACAGGTTGTGTTGAGGGCCCTCTGGGAGCAGCGGCAGCTTCCACACTCGGTCAAACAGCAAGCCAACAGATCTTAGATCCTATTAAGAGAGGGTAGATGTTCCTTAAAATAACCCGCGTGCTAGGTAGTGTAATCCCACTGCGATTGCGCAGCACGAGTACCAAGTGGGATACGTTTTGTCCCTTGGAGTTATTTGGATAGGTAATGAGGCCCAAATTACAACCATAAATATCAGCACATTATCAATATAATACCATTTGTGTATTGCGCAAAAATAATCCTGAACACTGGTTTCATGACATCAGGTTTCCAAAAGTCTGATGTTGACTGTGAGATATACTGATGGCACAACACAGTCACATGCTCAGTAGTTACCATCCAGTACTGATTAGATTAAACATAAAGGTGCCAAAGATTCAAAATGAAAACGGGTCGGCGGTTGATACAGAAGGACTCCGGCGCGGCGCTGCTTGCCATAGCTTTTTATTGTGACACAACACTGAAAAAATCAAGTAAATCCAGTTATTCCGTAGTGCTTTGTGTGCAACATTCATTGTTATTGTCCTTGAAGAGTTAAGAGAACTTGGTAAATACAAAATGCAACAAAGCCATTTCCTAAATTTCACCTGTATGAGAACTCGTTCGTCCAAAATGACTTAAAATAAAAAGGTAATAAAAGGTAACAGATGAGGCAGGAACAAAAACATGATAATTCACATTTAGACAAAGAAACAATGGCGTTATCCGACAGATGCAAACACCGTCTCGGAACCAAGAGAGCAAAAAAAATCTTAAAGCCACAAACAGTTCCACAGTTGCAAAATGTTTGGCAACAACTGAGTACCAGTATTGCCATCACAGAACTGTGATTGTGAAATGTTGGTTATGAGGGAGGTGATGCCACACCGAACTGGGCTGCAGGGAGGAAGCAAATTCCATAATTACTTTTGTGACCTTTCCCAGTTTGACATTTTTTTTTTAGTTTCTGACGTTTCTGATATCTGCAGCGAGCCTCAGAGCGCTCAGCTGGGAGGCGCCGCCCGGCTGCAGCTGAAAAATGTGAGAACATGCGAAATTTGTGCAAAACACACGATGGAGCAAAGCGGCGATGATGTCAGGACGAGGTGCACTACAGATTTAACCAACGCGGGCCTTTTCCTCATAACAGCATCACCAGAGTTCATAGCAGGCAGCAATTTGTGGAGTGAAAAATTATTTAAAAAAAAAAAGGTAAACAGTTAGTGTTGATTAGCAAAGCACATAACGTCCGCCTGAAGAGTGAATGATGCGTCACACAAGCGGGACGCGTGTCACGCGGCATGTTTCCGAGCGTGTTGCCATGCCGACCCCAGCGCGGCGCTTTGTCGCGTCTGTGCCTGGGACACATCGGGGACGTTGGCAAACACACTACAAAAAAAGATGTGCGGCTCAGCGCGTCCCAGACAGAGAACAGCAGGAGCCATCGGGCCACGACTCTTGTTGGTGGTCGTCTGGACGTGTGTTTAGAGATTCGATCAGATGCATCGGATACATTTTTAGACCAAATGTAAAAGGGTCGTTTTACATTTCCTGTCAATACTCGCCGCCCTCGCGACACGCGTTTGCATTGTGAAATATGAAGGTCAAACTCCTCACACTTGAAGTGTTGCTCAAAATGTGCCACAATATCAAATGAAACTTTTTTTCAAGCTTCGCCCTCACAGCTCGGTGACATTTCATCAAAATTCCACACTACTATTAAAAATTACACTCCTGAAAACCATCAGCAACAGATTAAAATGTTGTTTCCAGCACCATTATTATTTTTGTGTCCGATTTAAAACTGATAAAGCGTGATGAAAAATCAAAACAGGAAAAACTAGGAAAAATAATTAGGTTCATTTCCATGATAAGGATTTCATAATGCATAACCTCAATCTCGAAGCACAATCTCAAAGGCCATTCTTTGTTCAGAAATATCAAATGGACTTTACAAATGCCATTTATGTGTACATGATCCAGCGTATTGTTCATACAGTCCAACTGTGAAGAATTATTCAGACATCTAAAGCAAAATTGACCCAACTTGTAACGGTTTTTGAAAGTTTGACATGTGTCAACAATGGCGATAAAAAAAAAACAACAACAAAACATGCTACATAACCAACGTTATGGATAACAGTCAAACTCAGTGTGCTGCACTTAAGACAACAGTGAATGGTGTCGCATCATAGTGAAATTAATTCCTAGAGGTCGTTTTAAACCCGTCAAGGAGTCAGAGTGCAAGTTTAGACAGTTATCTGTAAATAGTGACGGTATGGTTGTTGTTTTTTGGAGTCACTAATTGGTTTGCCCTATGCATCAGTAAATCTTAGCCAATCAAAACAAATCCTAAGAGCTGTTTGCACGTTTAATTGACAGAGTTAGACGGAGTCGAAACCGCCCCGAGCACACTAAGACCATGCTTTACTGACATCAGAGCACTGCAGTAGTATTTCTGAATTTGAGAACGGACAGCAGTTAAAAAAGTAACACTGACTAGGTGAGAGGCTTTAACACACTGTCTGCAGATTCTCCATAGATGTCACTGGACAATGTGAGGTAGAGGATCGCACAAAGGGACAGACAGCAAGAGTTGCCAGACGTGCGGAAAAGGGGTTGGAATTTGTATTTGTGAGAGGGGCGGGGCGGGAGGGGGGAAAAAAAGACTAGAAAACTCTCACACTTCACCAAAATTGGTGTGGCCCGTCTCCTTGGCGTGCTCGCGGGCCTCCTTTTGTCCCACCAGGTCTGTCTGGCACACCAAGCAGCGCAACGTGAAACGGTTAACGTCCGTGAACTGGCGCTTGCGGCGAGCCTCGTCCGCCAGCTCCAGGGCCTGAGCCAGGATGACATCATCTGTAGTGGAGAAGATAGTCTGGGGTGGGGCATCGCAGCTGGGGGTCTCCCTCTGCAGCGGGTCGTAGTGGATGCCGTCGTAGATGAGCAGCACGCGCTTGCGGTAGCCGGCGTCCTCGCCGAACCGGTCCACTCGCACTGTCTGAGTGTCCACCACGCAGATCTCGCACTGGTAGAACTTGGACAAAATGGACACCTCGATGGCTCCCCCCCAGGTGTCGTCCCGTCTTATCCAGGAGCAGTACTCCTCATTGGTCTTACCCAGCACCGCTTCCGAGTACGCGGCCGAGTCACTCGAGACGATCTGGGCGATGAGGCCGCGCATCTCGGGGGCGCACGCGGGGTCGTACACGCCGCCCTCCACCACATAATACACGCTGGTGAAAAGGCAGGAGTTGTCGGCCGGCACCACCCGGCGAGTCAGCACAGGTGAGGCTTCCAGACGGGGCGTCTTCGTCACAGTGGAATGATCCTGAGGCTTTGGCTTGTTTTTTTCTTCCTCAACAATGAGTGTGTCTCCTGCGGAGGGTGACGCAAGACAAGTCAGCCTGGACACGACCGCAGCCCCGACGCACACAGCAGAAAACGCCAGCTCGTTTACAGCCATCCAGCTGTCAAGGATACATGACGTCCGTATGTATTTGAAATGCCTCAAAGTATCTGAATGCATTTTAGATACTTTAGTTTGAGTTCAAAGTAACAAAGAAAAAAAAAAAGGAAAAGTTTGCTTAAGTTTTCACTTCAAGTTTCCAATTCATGCAGTCAAATCCATGTATCATCCGTTCATTCGGGGTTTTTTTTCAAAATAAAACCAAAAATAAAAGAAAAACTATTTTTCTCAGTTTGTGTTTCCGAAACCAAAATTAATGAATGGATAATGACTTGTTTTTTTCCGATTTTGTGGTCATATGAAAAATGGAAGAAAAAAACGGATAATGACTAGTTTTTTCCGATTTTGTGGTCATATGAAAAATGGAAGAAAAAAACGGATAACGAGCGTTTCCCGTTTCATCCAATTTTGATCTAAAACAAGCTGAGTGAGCCGCAAATGACCGTGACCTGGAAGTGAGCGGACCTTTACTAGGACGGCCCTCAAAACTGACGGGTACCATAATGGAGGATCATTGTGATATGATGGGGCAGCCTTTCGAGGATGGTAAAACGGTGCCGAGATTTCTGCCGCGCTGCAGCAGGTGGGCGTGTAGAGATGCTCGGAAACGTCGGCGAGAAGATTCTGAGCTCAATACCGACTCAGGCCAAAAAGGAATTCTGTCAGACGCAGAAACTGCAGTCATAGCAATAGATAAGGTGAGTGTTCACGTTTTTAACATTTACAAACTATACATATACGCTTTTCGTTTGAATAATTTTATGGATATATTTTGTTAACACTTGAAGTGAGAAGAAATACGATCGCCTAAAATGTTAGACAAGTGCAGTTTGAGTTTATATTATGTTCCATTTTTCTCTGGTTTGCTCTGGTAAGTGCGAAATGCAGCGATTATTACACACTGGGCCTTTAAGTATTTCAGGGCTGAGCTGAGTGTCCTTTTTTTTTTTTTTTAAATCAAACTATGCACTCTAATTAATACACTGTGCCTAATGCCTGTGTGTAATTTGTAAAAGGTATATGTCAAGTTTCACGTAAGTTACATGGCAATTTTTGTTTTAAGACTTTTACTGTAAATCTTTAATTAGTATTAAGTCTCATTAAAATCCCCCCACTTACTGTCCCGATTGGGACGAAATTTGTTAT
>CAAKHG010031630.1:0-12393 GCA_901007715.1 Dactylopterus volitans | reverse complement strand
CTTCTCTCTCTTGACTGGCAAAGATTTGCGCATTCAAACATGTGTATTGCATATTGAAAACGGGATTGCAGACTTCTTCTCTTTATTGGACTTTTACGGTTGCATCATTGCACTTCAAATTGCAACATTAGGCTTTTGAAACACAACACACAGCTGATACACGAGTGTGTGGGTTTAGCTGCCGGGCTGGATTTTTGATGCGCAATAATTGACGGACTAGCTGAGAGGGGGAAGATGTGCAAAGTCGAGCAGCGCGTGCGAGGCGAGCGGGGTTTCTAATTCTGACGAGCAGCTGCAACAGCTTCCCTAAAGGAAATGCATCACTAAATACAATGTTTGTTTGTTTTTTTAATGGCGTTTGGTGGAAATGTATTCATTCCCAACCTGTGGGATCCACGCGTGGATGTGATTTTAGGAGCCGCGCTGTGGCGTGAGGTTACTTTAGGTCAAAGTCGGTGGGACCGTGGCGAGTGTGTGTGTGTTGGGGTTTATTTTTGTTTTTTTTTAACACTCGTGTCATCATCTCTTACCCACGCGGGGAAGTCTCTCTTGACTTTGGACGCGGCGCTGGACGCGTACTCCTGCTCGTCGCTGAGCAGCTGGATCGCGGAGCGCAGCCGCTCCTCCTTGGCTTCGCGGGCGTGCTTCCACCCCGTGTAGACCATCATCCCGCACACCAGCAGGCTGGTGCTCACCCGGTAGTACCCGGCCAGGTAGACCGGGAGCAGGGCGCCCAGGCACTTCCCGAAGGTCCAGAGCACCGCCACCGCGCTGATCCCCCTGGCTCTCGGCACGGCTACGTCCCCGCTGACGCCGCTCGCCGCGCTCTGCTCGCGCTCGCCGGCGCCCTTCGGCCCGCTCGACTCCGCGTTGTCGCTCTGCATCGCGAGTTGTCTTCTTCCGGCGTCGAGCTAGTTTTATCTTAAAGGAAAAAAAAAAGAAAACAAAAAAAAAAAACTCGCTTCGAAGTGCTTTCTAGCAAACCTGGCGGCCGACTCCTCGCTCTACACGTCGACTGCGGCTCGCGCGGGACACGCAGTACCGTTGGACCCAAGTGGAATTAAAAAAAAAAAAGACAAAACTTCCGACGGTTTAACGTGAAAATCGCATCTTATCGGGGGGGCGGGAGCGCTGCGGATCCGGGCTGAGCTTGAAGCGGCGCTCCTGAGGACGCGGGTGAGGAGTGACGGGCGGCGGGGCTGCGTCCGGCGCCGGGTCCCGTTATCTAAGAGAAACACGCCCTCTGGAACCGAATTATGCATCCTTGACTCTTTCGGTGCTGCGGCGGGACGGGCGTGCGGGTGACGTCATCGCCGTCATCACTGCGCCACGGCCCGAACTTTCCACGAGATTTTAAAAAAATGACCCTACTTAGCGAACGAGTGCCCCCAAGGGGGAAAAAAAGAAATAACATGACGCAGCAATATATATATATATATTTTAAAAGCCACTTCTTAATATTTTAAGTGAATTCCGTTTTCAGCAAACGGGCCGTTCTCTTTGGTCCAGAGATCCCAGCGTGAAGGCACCCGCCCGGGCGCGAATAATCCCCATCGCTTAACACTCCCGTTTGTTTGAAGAGCAACACGGATGTTGTGCCAGAGCTGAAGCACACGGTATTATGTATGTGTATGTGTGTGTGTGTGTGTGTGTACACACACGCAACGCGGCTCCACCTGATCGACTAAAGCAAAGAGACCATCAGACCGTCTCTTTCCGGCTCTGACATCACGTCGCGCGTGTGTGGAGCATCGGAGGGCGGCTGTGGACACGCTCACGGGTAACACAAACGCCAGGTCGAGTGGTGGTTGTTCTTTTTTTTTTCCCCCATTCTGAAATGTGCAAAATACCACGGTTATTTTACACCAACGCGACCGACAGAAGCCATGAACACAGATGGCTTCCACGAGTGCAGCCCGGCAGTGTCCCAGCGGCGGGGATGACATCACATACTTTCAGTTTGTTGACACTTTTGGTACCTATGTTAGAAAAGAGCCACTTGGCGTGCAGAGCTTTGCCAAAGTTCACAGTTTGTTTGTTTAGTCTGTAGAAGAAGAAGAAGAGAGAAAGAAAAGGAAAAAAAAAAAAGCATTTGAAATGTTGCCACAGAACAAGACTGACAGAGGACGAACAGAGACGTCTTCATCCTGCCCCCTGCTGGGGGAGCGAGAGGCCTCGTCCTTGCTGTCACAGCTCTGCCATCAAAGGATATCGTCCATGTTTGAAACCCCCCCAATCGGGGATGCTACATTTCGGGTTTTTCGTTACTACGGTCCCCGCGCCCAGCTAATGAGGCAGAGTGGTGATCCTCATGCTTTGACTCGCGATGGGGTACGACACCATTGGCGTGGTGGCGTGACTCATCGTGATGCCTGGCAGCGGCTGTGTCATCGACACCGCCACCGGCGCAACAGACACAGCCACCGGTGCCATAGAAACAGGAGGAGCCATCCCTTGGGCGATGGTCTGCGCGAGGGCAGCCGAGAGGGGGGTGATCTCGGGGTTGAGGTGGGGCGGGGGCGCCGTGGGCGGGGCGGCGTTGGTCGGGGGCGCGGCGGGGGCGCCGGTCGGAGCCACCAGGTCCTGCTGTGTGACGGGCCGGGGCTGCAGTCCGGCGCTGCTCAGGGTGGTGTGGGTCTGGGCGATGCTGTGGTTGTAGGAACTGACTGCGCCCACGGGGGCCGCCAGAGTCTGCTCGGTAGGGGCAGGGGTGGAGGACAGCGTCATCACTTTGGCCTGGCTGCGGAACTGGGCGTTCTGCTCCAGGAGAACCTCATTTGTAGCAATGAGATTTGAGACCTGGGAAATGCAGATGAGACATGAATTAGAAAAAAAGGGGGAAAATGGTGCTTTTCCACAACATGGTACTGGTCCTATTCTACTATTTTACTCTACTTACCTATTTTTCCTTTAAATTAGGAAAAAAGTACACGGTACCACATTTTTTTAGTACCAGCTCTCCTGGGGTTCCAAAAAAGGCCAAATAGGTACTATGGGATGCTAAAAGGTGACGTGAAAACACTGCAGACCACTGATCGGTCGGAGAGAACCGTCACACCGTCACTACGTAACACCCTGAACAGCGCGAACCTGAGCCCGCAACCAGGTAAGATCAGGCCGTGGCAACAGAAACCATCCACTCTTTTCTTTCTTCTTCTTGTTTCTCTCTGTGCATTTCTATGTCGTGTTGAAGATGGTGTCACTATGGTGACAAGTGGCGGTACCAGAAAAGTACCCGATACCGAAGGCAAGTAGAGTAAGATTAGAGTAGAGCCGCTACCACGTAGTGGAAAAGCGCCATTAGTGTGTATTACAACCTGTCAGTGACTCTGGATATGGCAAATATCACCCAACCCTCAACAAATACAGTACCAACATGGAGTATGCATTAATTAACTCTACCCATGCATGTTTTAATATCTAATGGCTTTTAGATTTCAGTGTCTTTTAAAAAATATTAATCATGTTTAATGTAGACCACCACATTTTTCGATTGAAAAGTGGCCTCAGTCACAGCTCCGGCACCAGTCAGAAAACAGGGAACAATCTGCTAGCTTTTTTTGACGGATGTGATCACTTAAACACCTGAAAATCTTTATTCCAAGAGGCAGCAATGCTAGAATGTGGAAGCACAACTGGTATGAGCAGTGAAATATAATGTAACTTTTGATAACTTATGCTATCAAGTGTAAAAATCCGATACAAGCAATACTACCACTGTCGAAGCGGAGTCAACTTTAGAATCTGCGGTTTCTGACAGTGTGTAGGGCTGCACTTCACTGTCACATGGGGCGGTTATCACACGCAGTGGGGGTGGGTTCGGCATTAACTTCCAAAAATACAAAAACAGGTGCAGCACTGGCCGCCTGGTTCACGCCTGCTGTTTCACTTCACTCACCAGCATGTTTCCTTTTGACAATAATACTTCCAAGTGTATTAATATGAGAAAACCACATCAGTATTTCCGCACAAAGATTTCCTCAGGAAACAAAACATTTTGATTCGGGCCATCTCTCATTCTCACCTGTTTCTTCAACTCTTCCACTCTCTTCCTGAGCAGGGAGTTTTCTTCCTCCAGGAACCTGTACTCCAGGGGACGAGGCGGCAGGGTGGCCTGGACCCCGAGCTCGTAGTGTCCACCGCCGCTCCCGTCTGCCAGCCGAAGCCCTTCCAACCGTCGCCGCTTCAGCTGCAGAGCAGTGTGGTCCATCGAGGCCTCCAGGGACCCAGCGTCAAACAGCCCGCTCTCAAGCAAGGGGTCATAAACCGAGCACGAGCTCCTGTCAAAACGACGCTGTCCCGCGGGGCCTATAGACAAACAACCGCTCATCCCTCCTGCACCCACTCCCCCGACTCCTGAGATACCTGGATCTCTGCAACCACCCAAGCTGGGGCAGCCCATCCCCATCATGTTATTCCCACTTCCACCCCCCACCAGTCCAGGCATCCCCCCACAGGCTCCTCCTCCCCCGCCGCCTATCCCCCCGCCTGCGTTCACCATCCCGCTGGCACTCGGCCCGATAACACCACCGACTCCAACCCGGGTGGATTCGTATTCATAGTCCTTTTGGACGTGGCGAAACTTGCATTTGTTGCCCCTCTGGCACTCACCCTTCAGGAAGTCTCTGCAGATGGGGACCTCCCCCCGGCTATGGGGGAGGTCCATGGGAGATAAGCCGAGTCGGGCGGCGACTTTCCCCCTCAGTCTGAGGGGCAGTTCCCCCGTTTTCTTGTAGTAGTCCTCATCCTCTTTAGATCCATGCACAAACCGGCAGTTGGAGCGCATGCACTCTTTGTTCTGGTGATCATGGCAGAAGATGAATTCGTTCTTTTGCACCCCCAGGTCGGGCACCTCGTTGAAGTCCGGGTGTCTAAAGCGGCAGCGCTTCCCTCTCTTGCACACGTTGCGTATGAAGTCCCTGCAGACGCCGTCCAGCGCCAGCCCCGCGCCCTGACCCCCGCCATTGCCGCAACTGTTGCCATTCCCGAGAGCCGCTCCTCCCCCCATCACCCCGGAGCCAGAGATATTGCCACCAGCGCCTCCTCCTGAACCCCCCCGGCCCTCCACCGAGCACCCCGCCAA
Organism: Dactylopterus volitans; assembly: GCA_901007715.1. NCBI lineage: Eukaryota > Metazoa > Chordata > Actinopteri > Syngnathiformes > Dactylopteridae > Dactylopterus > Dactylopterus volitans. The sequence goes on along the minus strand of CAAKHG010031630.1, from coordinate 7,310 downwards.
ACCGGACCCCGGCCCCACCTCCTCGCTCAGATTACCACCACTCCCACCACCACCTGACAGGTATGAACCGTCCCGGTCAGGCATGGCGCTGGGCCCAGCTCAAGGAGAAAACCGCACTCATGTGTGTGAGGGGCGCAGACGTGACCCGGTGAACATCATTCAGACATGAAAGAGGGAGAGAATAGGGATGTCTCGGGGGCGGTGCGGATCTCTGCTCAAAGACCTGCAAGACAATAATAAAAAAAAAAGATAATTGGGAGCGTTATCGTTGAAAACACAAGCGTGTGGATGGGATATTAACACACGTGATAGCTGGTTCATAAAAATGGCACCAGTGTTGTTGTTGTTGTTCTCCCTGCGAGCTAATTGGTTTGGAACATTGCTGCGTGACCATATTCGACCGATACCGAAACTTGCCCGAAACAAACGTGCCGACCGCTGTTTAGTAAGCTTCCCTCTCCCGTGTCTCATTCGCAGGTATAAACGTAAACGAGTGCGACGAGCCCCGTTTGCGCTCGCTGGCTAGCTGACGCCAGCGTTAGCGAGCTACATGCTAACGTCTCCTCACCAGACGGCGGCGGCGGCGGGGTCGAGAAAGGTCGAGTGTGCCGACGCGCGTCGCTTCGGCGAGACGCGGAGCTGCCAGGCGACGTTTCAGCGTGCGATAAAACAAACGGGGGCTGCGCTACTTTTAGCAATTCCCCGAGGCCCGCTTTGCTGTTTAGCACATTTCTCAGTGCATCTTTCGCCACCAACGAAGAAGACGACCCTCTTGCTCCGCGTTCCCACGGACGCGGCCGCGCCCCCTGGTGGCGATCAGCGCGCGTCGCGTCCAAGCGGGAGCTCAACGCTTGTTTTCGTACGCACGGCCGAGGCCGCTAAAAGTGGGTCAAAGGCAAGGAAATGTAGTTAACTTCAGTGAATTCCATGTATCGGTTTGTGGGTAGTTCGGCTGAGCAAGTCACCTGAATGCTGCGCCACGGGTGAGAAACAGAATCAGAATCAGAGATGCTTTATTAATCTAACTAAACCTGCATGGTCACGTCAGTATAAACATAAATATGCAGGAAGGAAGTGCCAAGATATCACAAAGAATATAACAAATGTTCAAATAAAAATATGACCAGGATGAGCACTATTTAAAACGAACCGAACATCCAAACAAGCCAGCAGGGACCTAAGTGTCGTCAGACCTGCTCCGCGCCGCTTGTGCTGACGTGTGTGTGCGTGCGTGCGTGCGTGCGTGTGTGTGTGTGTGTGTGTTTGTGTGTGTGTGAGCGCTGCACCGTCAGCTGCGCGCAAAACAAGGCGGCCGCGCACCGCGTCGGGCGTCGTTCGCGTGCGCGCCGCGGGGTTCTCTTTGAGTTCCTCATTTGCGCGCAGGGGCGTCATGGCGGCGCGCGGCGCGGCCCTTCTCCTGCTCGTCTGCTTATCGGAGGCGAGCAGCGGCGGCGGCGGCGGCGGCAGCAGCAGCAGCAGCAGAGGCTACTACGAGACGCTCAACGTGGAGCCGTCAGCAACCGCCGGCCAGATAAAGAAGGCTTTCCGCCAACTGGCTGTCAAGTACCACCCCGATAAGAACAGGAGCGCCGGCGCAGAGAAGACTTTCAGAGAGATTGCTGAAGGTATAAAGAAAAAGGGGAGAAAAAAAAAAGTTTCTATGGTCATAATGAATATTTTAATTTGAAGATATTTTCGGATCGTTTTTTGATGCTTACTGTAGGCAGTTTCTACCGTGAGTCACCAATAACCTGTCATTGGTGACCGGACTTCCTGTTTGGGAGGCTTTGTGATGCCTGATGAGAGTTCTGGAGGCGCCTCTCGATTAATGCACAGCAATCAGGCATAGCATGACATCTGCTTGTTTACCACAGAGTATAATACAACGGCCCCCGCAGTAAATTCTCCCCTCAGGAGGAGTTTAATGTTGAATTTCTATCGAATCTGCTTGAGGGAGGTGTCGACATATTCTAACGATTGCTACTGGGGCTGTAATTTGCGACGGCCCTAGTACCCTCGTCACTGGAGTGCCAAAGGTTTAGGGACGCCTCTCAATACAAACCAGTCCTGTTCAACAGCCTCACAAGTTACAGGCCCAGTAACAATGATTACAGTATGTCAGCACCTCTCTCAGAGACATTCGATTAAAATTCCACATAAAACTCCTCCTGAAAGGAGGTGGAGTGAATTGCAGGGCTGCTGCATTGCATTCTATGGTGAACGCGCAGCGGCCGTAATGTGATGCGTGATCGGCGGGATTAGATTGCCGTACGTTTCATTTAGGTGTACCTAATAATCTGGCACACCTGCCCTCCCCTCCCCCTCCTCCAGCCTACAAGGTGCTGTCCAACAAGGAGAACAGGAGGCTTTACGACCGCTTGGGCCACGAGGAGTATCTCAGCAACGAGGCCTCGTCCGAGCCTGCGGACGAGACCGGCTTCCCCTTCGGCTTCTCCGACCTCTTCCAGGACTTTGACGACGGCTCGTTCGACGAGGCGCCGCACTACCACTGGAGCTTCCACCAGGAGTGGACGGAGGACGAGGGTCCGCACGCTTTCGAGGCGCCGAGTTTCAGCTTCTACTTCGGGGACGGCGATGACAACGAGGAAGAACACCTCTACCTCTGAGCTTTGTTTTCCGCTGTGTTTTTTTTTGCTGTGCAACAGCGTCCGGTCCTCCATCCTGCACCACTGTTGCATTTTCACATTAATGTTCAATAAACCACACACTCAGTTGTTAACCCGGCGTGTGTGTGTGTGTGTGTGTGTTGTGTACGGTGGTGGATGTACTTGAGACGCTGGGTGCATTCTGTCTTTTTTTTTTATCGGATGGCTTGTAAAGCCAGCGGTTGTTTACAGGTTCGCGAGGTTTGCGAGGTTGACAGCGAGGGAGCTGATTGGACCGTTACGCTCCCTTTCCTGCGTGGGTGTGTCAAACAGCCCGAGTTACTGACTAACGAGCCGTTTACTCTCTCTCTTTTTTTTTTTTTTCCCCTTTCGCCAGCACTTTAGATTTGGCTCTTTTTTTTACTCGATTTCTCATTGGAGCAGTGTGCACTTTGACCCAGAGGATATCCTGTGCCTTCTCAGCAGTTGGGAGTGTGAGCGCCTTTTACGGCCAGCATTAGAAGAAGAAGAAGAAGAAGGAAAAAAAGAAGATCATTTAGAACTTCGTGAACTTTTATCAAGGTAGAAAGGCGATTGAAGCGTTCTGCGGAGACGGACCTGGAAATATTAACTTTCAATTTTGGCCATGATGGTAAGTGTGCCTGAAAAATGTTCTTGTTGGCATCTTATGATTATCATGTGATGGCCCTTTGCACCGGGGCAGGAATCCATCTGTCCTTTTTAAGTTTCATTTGCATGCTTCAAAAGAAGTTACTTCCAGCTGATTGAGAATATTGATAGCTACATTGTTTATTTTTTTTTATCACCATAGGAAGAGATTAAAGAGGTGCCAGCTTCCCTGACTGTCTATGGTCACAACATCAAGGTTACAGATGTGCTGACAGACGGGGACATGCTCACTTTCCTAGTTATATCTGAAAAGGTGAGGAGTGTCCGTGGTGTGAGTAGGATCTGGCTTTATTTCTGAAACGGCACCAGCATGCCACACATATTATAGGTGCGTCGCATTTATTAGCAGCACTGATGACATAGGAGAGGAGCGGGAGACGCTCAGAGCGCAGGTGTCAGAAGAACAGCCGTAAGAAAAAGTAACTGAAACTTCTTTTTTTTTTTAGTGAAGTTCCATTTCCAGAGAACCTAATGTCCTAAAAGAGCTGTATCTTGTAATTTTAGATACAATAGTAATAATTAAAAAATCCGGATTGCACTTTGATTTGAACCTACAAATTGTAATGGCCCCCCCCCCAGGGTTCCTTCTCCAACCCTCCACCAAGTTTCATGAAAAATAGGGCAGCAGTTTTTGTGTAATCCTGCACTGCAGCTTCCTGATGAGGGGAACAAATGGGATCGGTCACCTGACTTCCTCCACTGAAGACATTGTAAAAATCAGGCTCCTTGGTCATATAACCGCTGCCTCTTCTGTCCCGCCTGTGGCAGCTGTCCGGGTCGGGGGAGCACCACGTGGACCGGACCTATGAGGACTTCGAGTGGCTGCAGCAGCATCTGTTCTCTCAGGAGGACGTTCCTGGGATCCAGGGAGTCATAGTCAGTACTTCATTTGCTGTCACCCTCCTCCGTCTTGCTAAGCTGAGCGCTCCGCCGACAATAATGGGCCGAGAAATTAAAAGGCGTAATTGGTTCTGCCTGCAAATCCTCATATTAAGTTAATACACCGACTTAAACGCTGGTAGGAAAATGCACTCCTTCCATGGAAGTGAGGGGGGGGGGGGGTTGTTGAGTTTCTTTCGAAATGCCTCCGTTTCTCTCCTCTTCCTGGCATTGGCCTTTCCTTTGTAATCAGGAAGCCGATTGTTGTTCCGCCATTCTGTCATCTGCCCCAACGCTACAAATGATGGATTAGAGGCTTTCTGGCCAGGCATGCAGGAAGTGTTTTCTGTGCCACTTCCTGAGCAGCCACGGGGCAGTTGTTTTTTTTTTTGGTTTTTTTTGCACAAGTGGCGAACAAGTAAAAGCTATCCGATCCACAGCAGTGCAACTAAAACCTCACCAAGCTATGCAAAATAACATGACACACTGGAGGAACCGCAGGATGTGTCACTATTTAAGAGCCACTCTTCGAGAAAAGCACCCCACCAATCACTGTAAATGATTATTTTTTTTGTTTCGTTTTGTTTCCAAGTTTCCTCCTCTTCCCCCCAAAGCGACGGCGAACGCATCTGCCAAGGTTACCAAACAGCTGGGTGAGCGCGCCTTTGCATCTACGGCAATGAGTCCCGGCGCGTGTTTTAAGGCCGGGCGGTTGGGGTGCGATGTCGAGTGTTGTGGATGAAATGTTGTGCTGCGGCAGGCTTCCTCGGTGTGGGAGAGTGGCAGCCGTACCGCCGAGCGCTGGAAACCTTCCTCCGCCAGGTGGCCACGCACGGCGTGCTGAGCGCGAACAAGGCCGTGGAGATCTTCCTCACCAGCCCAGACGTGAGTAGACGTGAGCCAGCAGCTTTACTTATGTGTATTCTGGAGTATCATCAACCCTTGATCTTTTTTTTAGGTTTTTAACTGGCTTTTTAACGTTGTGCCAGCGGAGAGGTTAGAGAGAATAATGAGCGCCAAACATGCCGGAATTCAAATACAGAAATGAGGCCGCTGGGCTCCATCTAGAACCCCTCAAACCAGATGGTCTGTGGAGGCTTAACAGAGGCTTGTAGCCCGGAAAAAAAACAAAAAAAACAAACAAAAAAACATCAGATAACTTAACATAAATCTTTTGCTTTTATTTTCGTCTGCTATTCTCAAAAAGCACGAAAGAAACTCTTGAATGTACGCTCATAATTCCAGTGAAGTAAAAGTTCTAGCTAAAGAAGCACTTTTGTGTACATAAACTCATGGAAGGATAAAGCGGTGGACATCGCGGTGAAATGCCACAAATAAAAATGAGCCAAATGTCCAAAAGTGAGGTGAGGTGAGGTTAGGCGAGTCCAGAGAATAAACAAGTTCACAATATTTCGGTCTGCTGGAGGACACAACCTGACCTTCACGTCTTAATGCCTGATCAAAGAAACACACCACATGCCTCTTTGGCTTTAGAGCTTATCTACAAATAGTCCGGTTCTCCGAGTGCGGCCTGTCATGATAGCACATTACATGTTGGCTCTATGTGCGACGTATGAAATCTGTCAGTTTTACATTTAGACATCGCCAGTGTTTCCCATAAAGAATTGTTGCATAAAATTGATTGTAGAGGTTTTTTTTTTTTTTGTTTGTTTTTTCCCAGGAAACTTTGAGAGACGCCTTTTGCCTCTTACATGTATCGACAGTGCTTAACAAAAAATTTTTGGACCACCAACAAACCACAACATCTAAGTGCGTCGTGGAATCCCTTCTGGATTGAATTTGATTGGTCGTGACCCCAAACACACTGACAATGAACCGATGGACCGGCCAAATTAATCAAGCATAACATTCAACCAAACTCTTTTTTTTTTAAATTTTTGCTCAGGAATACAAGTAAATAACTATAATGTGACAATCAAGAAATAACATTGTGCTTTTCAAATTTTTGTTTTTTTTTTTGTAAAACAGTACATTTGAAAATTCATGGGTAACAATCCTAATTATATTTTACCATTAAAAGTATAACTCGGGTTAAAGAGCTTCCACATACAGGTGGATTAACCATTACAGAAACAACAACAAAATAAGATTTTGGTAATTGCCAGTGCTATTAATTTAGGGCAGCTGAAATCAGAGTCGGTTGTATATGGAGCATTAGCAGCTTCTATACCCAAAAAAACAAACAAAAAAACATCCTCCAAGAGTGTGTGCGTGTTTCTGATGTGTTAACTGTCTGTCACCTAAGTTCCAATGCATAACAGGTACATTTTCATACCCAACTGCGTTTGAACAGAATTTTGTAGAAACACGCTGTTTCGTGTTTGTGTGTGTTTGTGTGTGTATGTGTGTGTGCAGCCTCCGGGCAGACAGCGAGTCAGGAAAAACATTTTCAACCGGCTGAGTCAAGCTGTGGAGGAGATGAGAAAGGAAAGCCACAAGGTACCCGGCCGGGGGACTCCGATAGCATTTGCAGCATTTAGCATCGCGGTGTCGTGTGGTTGTAAACGCCGACGTGGATGCCTCCGCAGGACGTCGACCAGTTCTTTCAAACCGAACGCGATCACAACCTGGTTCTAACCGGCTGCGCCAAGAATGCGGCTGAGGTGAGTCACTCGCCGGTTTTTGGGTTTATTTTTGTCTCCCTCCTCTCTTCTCCTCCCATCGCGCGGCTGAGAAACGCTCTCTCCCGTTTGGTCCTTTGAACTTTCATTTTTTCTTTTTTTCTTTTTTCTTTTTTTTTGTTCTCTCTCCCCTCCCCTCCGCCGCAGAGATTCCTGGATGTGGTGCTAACTGAGCAGAGTAAGCCGCACTTTCACTCCAGTCTGGGGACGGCAGAAGTGTCTGCCTGCTGCGCTTCCCCTGGTGTCGTCAAGACCCGGCAGCTGATGCCTTGTTCGTTCATCGGCATCGCAACTTAAAGGCCGCTTACCCCCAAAACTCTGGTCTTTTGGATCTGTGTGTCTGCAGAAATCGCAGTGGCCTGTGGGCACTTCGCAGCGGCTCTGCATCTGTGTGTGGAACCGGGCGAGGACCCTGACAAGCAGGCGTTCTCCAAGTGAGGCAATGGTGCACTTAAAGTTGTAAAGAGGCGGTAAACGTCATTGAATTACATAC
>CAAKHG010031627.1:2962-15979 GCA_901007715.1 Dactylopterus volitans | reverse complement strand
CTTTTTTACCCTAAAAAATGAAAACCTTTTCTTTCATGTCAAGTTTAGGGTTTTTTTTTTTTTCAAAAGACTTTTTCACTTGTCACACACTCATTTAAGCATTCATTAGTGTCGGCAACAAAAAGTATCGCTGTCATATTGAATTTAAGAACTTTGATATCGCCCAAACCCAAACCAAAGTGTAGGAACCTTTTAATTACGAGTAACCTTATTAGTTCCTATGTCAGGGCAGGAATAGAAACCATGAGCGATGCAGGCGCTCGCGACTGGTCCGGATGTTGGGCGTGTGTTGATTGGTGGAACACACGTTTTCCAAAGGAATAAGCAAGGACGGCCTAAGTTCACCCACCCTCCTTCCATACACAGAACTGTGTGTACGGATCACGAAACCCATGACGCACGGCAAACACGCACCAGCCCATCATGGTGCTGATGCTGTGTCACGTGCGCAAACATGAACCCCTCAGCTGGTTCACAGCAATCGTGGCGGTGCGAATGCAAACAGAGAAAAGCCCTTTGAGGGTTCCTCGAGGTCGGGGGAACCCTCAGCGGCGGGTAAGTTCCTTGATCTGTCCAGGCAGACTCGTCGGATCGATTATCTCGAGAGAAGAAGAAGTAAGTCACCAAGCTAATGAGTGGCCAACAACAATGAACCCTCGAAACCACGGTGATTGTCAACCTGATGATTACTACAAATGAGATGTGGTCACAGCAGGACCGGACCTTACCCCAACCTGACTCTCATACAAAAATGGAGTCTCCGGCCGAGTGCGGCAGCGTTTCACAAGCTCCAGGGACAACAGTCATGAGGACAAAGAGCTTTCTAACAGCAGTTGACGGCTGAAGCTGAAAAAGTGAAATGAGTTTCAGGAGTTCAAAAAACACCTTTCGAATGATATTTCTTTTAGGTTAGACAGCATTAGTGAACATTCAAACTGTGTGATAGGATCGCTCTTTTTTTTTTTTGTTCTTTTTTTGTTGTTTTTTTCTTTGTTTTTGAAGACGGCTCATCTTTTCAGGCTCAGTTAACTGTCCGAGGCCTTCAGCCGAATGATGTATCATCACCAGACAGATGGTACAGCAGCATCTTACTGTTGAGCCGGCCCAGGCGCGTCCCATTTCGATGCAGCGTTCGTACCGTCTGTGTGGCGACCTCTCGGGCCTCCAGTCCGGACCAGGTCTGTGTTTCAGCAGTAGACGGACCAGTAGATAAGGTTGAAGAAGATGTACGAACCGGGGAAAATCATCCGGGAGTATTTGTCAATGGCGTGCGTGTTCTGGATGATGTTCAGGCCACGCAGGCTCTTCTTCTTCTTGGTGGTGGTGGACTCACTGCTCACCGACAGATGCACCACCATGTGTTCAGGCTTCTCCGGAACCTCGTGCATTTCCTCCTGCTCCTCCTCGGGGACCATGGGCTCCTCAGTGTATCCGGCCAGGCTGTTTGTATCGGCTTCACTGTAGGTGCCATCCAACATGGCCATTGTTCTGGTCTGGGAAATGCCACAGGTGCAGGGTAGCGACTGCCGAGAAAGACATAAACAATATCGTTACCGATATGTTAGTTATTCTAAAGGAGCACAAAGAGTTTGGGGACAGAACCATCAAAGTGTGCTGGGCCGATATTCGACATTGCTGATCGGTGCTAACGCCCTTTGTAGCTCTGCCAATCACATTGCTTACTTATGGCAGTGATTGCTGACCTGTTGGTTGCTGCAACGCAGAAATGCTAACTACCATCAAACCCTGCCATGATGTCTTCGAGGAATATTCGAGCGACTGTATGTCTGCTTCTGCTACCTGAGAACATGTTAAGAACTGAACTTCATACTTATAATTGAGGGCGGCGCGGTGGTTAGCACTGTTGCCTCATAGCAAGAAGGTCGATTCCCGGCCTGGGATCTTTCTATGTGGAGTTTGCATGCTCTCCCCGCGTCTGCGTGGGTTCTCTCCGGGTACTCCGGCTTCCTCCCACCTTCTAAAAGCATGCTGAGGTTAATTGGCTACTCTAAATTGCCCGTAGGTGTGCGTGCGAGTGTGAGTGGTGGTCTGTCCTTCATGTGGCCCTGCGATGAGCTGCCGACTCGTCCAGGGTGCTTGTACCCCGCCGCTCGCCCCTTTGTCAGCTGGGATCGGCTCCAGCACGACCGCGACCCGTAACCGGAACAAGCGGAAGATGATGAGATGAGACTCATAATTGACCTTCACTTGCTCTGCTGTGATTCGCTGTTGTGTCGTGAAACTGAACCCAAGTGTAGTTCTCTTAAATTTTAACACAGACCACGATCTTTCCCCAAACTGTAATTTTGTGCCTCGACCTTCTCAGACTTCAGCCACAGCTTACCAGAGTGATTGGAAAGCTCGTTTCTGACAAGTACGATATTCCTGGGCAGCAGACATACCTTGAATATTCATCATCCCTCGAGGATACAGTGGATAATCACATTCAGCTATGGCGATGACATGGCTTATAACTTAGAACCAACCGAAGGTCGACATTGCCTCTTGAATGACACTTAGACTTGATCCAGGCTGGAATCCCATGACACTATGATTGTGGGAATTTATGGTCCCCGGATGATCTGGCTATGACTGTCTCATTAACCTCTCCGAGCAGAAAGAAAGTAGAACCGTTGGGCCTAAAGATGAAAATGATTCTTGACCTGTTGCCTGGGCCAGAGAGAGAATTCTAAACAGGGTCAGGTTATGAAATGTGGTATCAGATTCACCGTCCTTTGAGGAACGTCCCTTTTAACCGTGGTGATCCCGTCTTATTCAACACTGACGCTCAAAGTTGGTGTTGCAACGACCTCCCTGACCAAACTCCAAACGCTTACAACCTTTGTCACCATTTCCATTTGTCTACAAGGTTTAGGTGCCTAAACAGGAGATATTATCAAGGAATGAGTAGGGGTGTAACGGTTTTGAACCGAACCGCTAACCGCGGTTCAGAGGAGTTCGGTTTAGTGACTCGTTTTCTCATCACGAACCGCGGTTTGGTCGCGCATGTCAAAATTACGAGGAGAACTTGAACGCAGCATAACCTCTCACGTGTGTTGATGGCAGACAAACCTGAACTAGCAGAACCCTCTGGCGGCTCTTGGGTCGTCCGTATGGAGGCATTTTGGATTTCCAGTTGAGACTACAGAGGCTGGTGGTCGTGTTGCTATCAAGACGCAAGTTATTTGTCGTTTGTGTTCAGTAAAACCGTCTGCGGGAGCGAGGGGGTGACGCCTCAAACATGCTAGCGCGTATGAAGAGATATCACGCCGACAGAGACCTCGCTCGGCCCAGCGCAGCAGCGACGACCCCACGGCAGCAGCCAGATCTTCACGTAGCCTTCAAAATGAAACTTGGTCCGAAATCAGAGCGAGCAAAAGCAATTACCAACACTATTGGGGTTTTCATGGCGTTGGACATGTGTCCCTTTTCCATTGTTGAAAACCACGGATTCAAGCGACTGCTAAACGTCCGAACTGAACCGAAGTTTGAACCGAACCGCAACTTAAAAACCGAAAGTTGAACTGAAGTGCAGGTATGGTGAACCGTTACACCCCTAGTAATGAGCGATAGCCATTATAGAAATATCTTCTCAAAACCACTGAGGATGATCCAAGTCACTGGGGAGGGTCCTGATCTCCGGTTTGGGAACCACTGCTCTACCGGTCTTGTGTCAAAGTGTGAGGGATGAGTGAAACCTTCATTACCTCTGCAGGCATTTGCAAGAGAACATACGAGTCAGCAACCCTGACATGTAAGGCAACATATTTCATAAAAATCTTTGTAAAAAATATATAATATGCAAGCTAATTGCTAATTACAGGCTAATAGTGCCACACTCACACCCTATGATGAGTTTGTGAGGGATGAACACTGTGAGGGTTCTGTTAGTCCAGATCCTGGCGGTTTCTTCACTCATATCCGCTATGATCTCGTGAGCGAAATTCAAAGTGGTGAGTCGAGTCATGAACGTGGCACATTGTTTTCCTAGTTAACTTGCCCGGTTCAGCAGCCCTGTTGAGTCCGCAATATTCTTCACTTCACGTCAGACAAATCGCAGACACCAACACCGTATTAAGTCGGACAGGCCTGTCTGTGACGCTCAGCTTCAAGCCTATTGGTTCTGCCTGAAGCCTTTAAAGTCAGCTCATAAATATCTAAGTCCTGCTTTCTCTCCTCCGTCACGGTAGATTTAAACCAAAGTTACTCACAGAGGAGGAAACAGTGGATTTATTGGGGGCTCATTGTTGTGGTTAGAATGGTTTTTGGACAACAACAGCAGAGGAACGAGCTGCATAATACTAAGTATTAAGTTGGTCGGCGAGGGGGATTTATTGACTGCGGCTCGCCAATAATTTAAAAGCTCCTTACGATACATTTTTTTGGAGGTCTGTCATGAGTAACGGTCAACAGTTCAAATGTGGTTTGCTGTCCCCATATAATCCCACCAATTCACATAACGTCAGTGTTATTACGGTGAGATGGTTTGACACTGAAACGCTTTTGAGGAAATCAAGCTGAATATTTGAAAAATGAGGCACATCCAGTATATATATACATTTAGAGTACTGTATATATATATATGTTGTATGTATTAAGCACTCCCACCACCAGCTGGCGTCCTTGCTGCCATTTGATTCACGGTGCTGAGCGCCGATCACAGAGGACCTGTCTCACCACGTAAACTCACAACATGCAGCCCTTTACAAACACCATTCTTACGAAATTTTAATTAAAATTCAAAAGATGAGTCGTGCCAGATGATAAAGTTGTATAGAAATAGCAGTTTTTTCAGCTCACCAAGAGCGAAGCCCAAAGAGAGGGCGCGGCGTCACTGAGCGACATCTGGATAAAAGCGAATGGGCATTTACGGACCTCTGCTTGTGAATCGTGAATCCAGGAGGTCATGTAAAGCTACATTTCTACAGTCTATCCACGAATTCTATTTCAAACTATTGAAGTACCTTCATCAGGAGCAAACCGGTCGCCTCAATACTCCAAATAATGTCACCAGAACAATATGGCAGCCTCTGGAACCAGCATTTTTTTGTCACAAAATGGGAGGAAGAAGACATAGTTGTCCATTTGTATGAGTCTGTGGCCATAATGCACCACACTGGTCTGGGAGGGATTTCGCAGTTTCTGTACCTTTGTGTGTAGCAACGCAAAGACATTATGATTTAATTTTCTGAAATAGATTGGAATAAAATTTGGTTTTGTCTGTGGATGTCATGATGATGTCTGGGTCGCACATTTTTGGGTCTCAAGCTGAAAAACGTCTCGGAACCCCTGACTGACTGGAAGCTGTCGAACTCAGTTGCTTATTTACACGTCGAGCAGTTCTGTCGGACAACCAAAGGGGTCCGGTCTGGTCCGGTCTGGAGTTCTGAGCACAGCGGCAAACAGCATTGGCACACTGAGACACGTGCTTACCTGGGACCTTGCCCGCTCTCTCATCTTGCGCTCGCGGCGGTCCTGCACGGTGGACAGGTAGTTGACGGCGGCGTATTCCAACACGGACAAGAAGACGAAGACGAAGCTGACCCAGAGGTAAATGTCCACCGCCTTGATGTAGGACACCCGAGGCATGGACGCGTTGACACCAGTGATGATGGTGGACATGGTCAGCACCGTGGTGATGCCTGGACACAAGACACACAACGCGCTGGATTGATTGATTGATCGGTTGATTGTGTTCCTGTTTCAGGAACCGTTGCTGGTGTGAGTCAGGAGGCCGGCCGAGTGATGAACGGCCACGGCGGAGAACTTCATAACACAGAGATGATGCAATGTCCTCCATCAAAGTGAAACGAGAGCCAACTCTGCCACGCTCTCGGTATCCACGGATGCCGAGTTCCACTGGAGAGATGGGACCAAAAGTTTTGCATATCAAGGTCAAAAACAGTAACTCGGTTTTCGTCAGCATTTCAGTGGTGTGCAGCTGCTCCTTTGATATAAATGCTACGCGCTAATGAATGGGGGCGGTCGAAATGCTGGAGAAGCAAGTGTTGCCTTCTCGTCCACAGTCACGTCTCTCTCAGAACTCTCAGTTTGAAACCAGATGCATCGCATCATCTTCATCGGCAGAAGGACCTAAAAGCGAAGTGCACATGACGAGATCTTAACCGATATTGGGAACGCGAGAGGCCACGCGCAGGAGGGGAGATTCACTGTTTTGCTCTTGTAGTGTGTGTGTGCGTGCAACCGACCGACACACACTCGCAGATTCACCCACAAGCATCACAACACGAGTGTCCAAACTCAATATCTGGCGTGAAATCTCGCTCAGAACAAACGTGACGACAGTGTAAACAAAGACGGTGGATGACGAGTAGGAGGGAACGATGAAGGCGCTTTTTGGACTAGCTCTTATGTAAGATTCACTTAGCACTGCCGCTACCGCGCCCGTTTGTTTCACTTCCGCCTTCAATCGCCGCGCATCCTTTTCATTGGCTAGCGTTTCCCTCTTCGCTCCTCCCCCCACACACTACAGGATTTACCATCCTAAATAATGAACGTGTTTCATTCTTACGATTTCAGATCGAATTCGGGAGGCTAAAATCACGCGCAAACACGCCTCACACCTCAGGAGAATCTGCTCGGATAATCTAAAGAGCCTTCCGATAATCGGGCCTTTGCAGACCTTGATCGGGAGGAGCGAATCGGACCCAAAAACGACCCGGTTATCTTTTAATGTGCAGCCGCTTTAAAGTCTCACAGTTGCGGACGATGGAGGTGGAAGTTTGGTAGAAGTTAAAGTTGTCCACCAGGAAACCTTGTGGCACAATTTGCCATTACAGGAATGGTGGCGAGAGCGAGCGTCCACGCGACTACGCAGGTGTCGTTAGGAACCCGGAGCACCTTCACCAACCTGCCTGCTTGCAAATCTTTGTCCCTCATATTTTATTTCGTACTAAGGAATGACAATGATTTGGTGAAATGTATCAGAATAAAAGTTGAGGGACAGAGTGACTCAAGTGAAGCACAAGACTGTCCCAGAAATGCTTGTGAAACCTGACATACTGCATGTGCACAGGACATTATCAGCACTCATCATGTGACCAGAAGAATGGACCACATTATCAGGTGGTTGAAAAGAAAATATTGGTGTATTATTAATGTATTAATGTACCCAGAGATATTTTTCCACTTGCACCTCAACTCTGGGGAAACCCCAGATCTGCTTCCTGCAGTTGTATAAATGGCAGTATATTGTGATTCTTTAATATTCAGAGAACAGAACAGAGTGGCTTCTTATTCAAACGGATGCAAAAAACACCTAAGATGATAAATGCTAAAACTGGGCACAAAGAAGCACTCCCACCACCGGCTGCACTCCACAACAGTCCGTGGAGTCTGGTGTCATGTGAGGACATGGAGCATTTAAAAAAAAGAAAAAAAAAGAAAGAAAAAGAAGCCGCGCTCAGAGTTAGACAGCAACAGCTAGCAACCGAGCCCACGTCTGCAGGGGCGCCGGCAGGATGTTGTACAGGAAATAAATGAACAGGGATATCAGGACATCAAATTACCCCTTCATCTAAAGCCATTTATCTCCGGCACACCCGTAGGAAATCAAACGCTGAATTACAGAAAGTGAGAGGAGCCTCTTCCCTCAAGCTAAACAGCGACCTAAACAAAAGGTGAACAAGGTGTCGTAATCAAACTGAAAAAAGGATATTTTTATGAGCAATATCAAAAAGAGTTATAATTATCATGATGATGATTTATCCTCGACATTTCGCTGATTTCTTGGTTTTCCACCAGCTCAGTCAGGTGCGATGAATTGGCTTTCTTATGTTTACGTCTTTGTTCCATGAAATTAACGTGTGAATAGAACATGGATGAATCATAGAATGTGTGCAAAGAGAGGAGACCAACAACCAACCAACTAACCGACCGACTGACCAACCGAGCAACCGACCAAAAAGCCGACAAAAAGAATTAATGTGATCCAGTAACAACTTACTCAGAATCATGAGCCAATGCCACCTTCCTTCCTTCCAATGCTACCTTAGCAAGTCGGGTCCACCCGATATTTTTTTTTTTTGTAATCCTGGAAAATAACCAACCAACCGGTTGACCGACTGACTGACGCACCAAACGACCAACCAGTCGACCAACCGGCCGAGCGACTGATCAGCCGGGCAACCTGGTAATCAACCAACCATCCCACTAACCAACCACCCAGCCAAACAAACAACCAACCGATCAACTTAACAACAAACTAATCAATCGATCAGTCAAAGCAACCATCCAACCAACCATCCAACCAACCAACCAACCAACCGACAAACCAACTGGCCGACTGACTGACCAACCAATCGACAGACAGACTGACCCATGGACCAACCAAGTAATCAAACAACCATCCCACCAAACATCCGGCTGACCAGTCAACTGAAAACCGACAAACTGACCCACCAATCAAACGGCCAGCTGAAGAATCAGCAGGCACCAGCAGCCACTTACAGTTTTTTACATACCAACAATCGTCCCACTAACCAGCTAACCAACTAACCAACTGATCGAGCGACTGACCAACTGAGTAATCAACCAACCGATCAACTGAACAATAAACCGACCGACCAACCAACCAACCAACTCGGGTGAAAAATAAGCAGCAAAACAAGGCAGAGTAATAAGAAACTGCGCTTTCATCAAAAACTTGTATCTTAATTGAAGGGGATCTTAAGCTGTTCTAGCTGCTTAAATGGACACAAATGATCAAATGCATGAGAGAGAGGAGATGAAACAAAGCGCAGCTCAAAAACTCAAAGTATCTGATCAAGAGATTCATGACGAGAAAACAGCTACAGAGAGAGAGAGAGAGAGAGATGGAGAGAGAAAGAGAGAGAGGCAGGGAGAGAAAGTGTGTGTGTGTGGCGGTGGGTAGGTGTGTATGGAGCCATGTCACAGGCAGCTTTCATCATTTCAAACACACATACACACACATACACACACGCACACACACATGCACTCCTCAAAGGACATTTGACAGGAGTGCTTTTCTTTCTTTTTTTTTTCTGTTACCCAGGGAGACTCTGGCTGGAACGGCCCGGCGGTCGATCCAGAACGACACCCATGAGAGCATCACCATGAGCGTGGCGGGGAAGTAGGTCTGCAGCAGGAAGAAGAAGATGTGGCGCCGCAGCGTGAAGTTGATGTACAGCCGATTGTACCAACCTGTGCAAACACAGCCAGAGCAGCGCCCATGAGAACCCCTCAACAACGACAGTGTCCAGCAGATGGGATGGACGGAGCCTTTGACCTTCTGATGTCTGCATCTGCACCGGAGGTCCTTTACGGGCGGTGATGGCGAAACCCACCGTCCACGTTTCTGTGTCTGCTGCTTTCTGTCATTAATAGCCCCGACTCCTGCCGGCTGTTTGGAGGTCATCCGCTCATGACCACAACTGTTCCGATGGAGTATGCCGTCATAATTCATTTATTAAAAGCACATTTGGTAGAAGGGCCTGGAAATTTGCGTCAAAGGGTCAATTCAAAATTGCACCGTGGCCCAAAAGTAATAGCATTTAGAGATATCGACTGACGCATCAGCAGCATCAGAGCATGAATAATCTTATGAAAAACATGCATGAACATGAACAGCTTTTGTTACCATCTCTCAAACAGTTTTGCGGATTTAAGGCCCGAACCCAAACCCGATGGAGACACCAGAGAGGTCATGCGGCTCCGTTCTTTCATGATTCATGGACGCGAGCATGACTCGTTGACGCCAGGGTGACACAGAAGAACGCCGTTGGATTAGCTCACTGCTGGCCTACCTGTGCTGCTGTAGAAGGCCAAGCGAGATGTGGTGTGGAACTTCTGGATGAGGAACTGCGATAAGGAGATGCGGTCGTCAGTGCTCAGGGACTCATCGCCGCTCTTCCAGTAGAGCATCAGGTCTTCATCAGTGTAGGCATCTACAGAACATCAGTGAGTCTCATCATTCTAAAGACGGCTGAATATCACTCTAGTTTTTTCATTCATGCGAGGCTTCATGGAGCCGAATGGGAAAAGTGGAATATCAACAACCGGCCAGAGGCCAAAGATCTCAACCCGCAGAGAAAGGCAACGGATGACAGACCAGGTTTCATGTTCGGGGCCCCCGAGTTGACTTTGAAGAAGACTCAGGGCCCCATTTCAGCTGATGTCGCTCAGCGGGGGTCCTTCTATCCACAGATATCGAGGTCGCGGCTGTGTTCAGAAATTCAGTAAATCTGATGCAGCATCACTGATCTGACTTTCAAAGCCACCTATGAATGAATCCTTAGAGATGTCAAATGTTGTCATTTTTGCAGTCGTTTGCCTTTGTGCTCGTCTAATTTAAGTCAGTATCATTATTGGTATGATCATAATTGTTTTGTTTTTTTGTCCCTCTTTTGCAATCCAGACGTATTTTGTTATTTTGCTTTTACCAGCAGATTCGCTTAATTTCTTTGACACACGTGAAAATGCCATGAGGAAATTAACAAGAAACTGACCTGGAAATTTACGAGAAGCAATCGCAAAATTATCTTTAGCACATTTAATCTAATAGATCACAAAAAATAAAGTGATAAGTTGCAAATATGCTGAAGGATCTGCTGTAGACCGAGTCATCTGCGGACCTGGGTCACGTTGCTTGTGAAAGGGCTGTGAATGCAGCATTGCAATAAAAGTGACATTAAGCTATTCTTCACTTTGCTGAGGACCCCTGGAGGACCCTCAAGGATCACTGGAAGGGCCTCAAGGACCCCTGTAAGACCCTCAAGGACCCCCAGAGGAATCTCTTCCGTAATAATCAGGTGACACTGACCAAAAGCCTTGGAAAACACTAGAATCATAGTTTATCCTGCCAGAACTTCCATGTTCTTCACGGTCAACAACATTCATGTTCAGACTCAAACGATCACTCGTCATTTATAAATAATAATAATCGTAATAATGTATCAAATTCATCATTTTCACCTGATCCATTTGGCCCCATTGTTGTCCAATCTAAAAAGAACTCGCAGTTTAATGCCAAGGCAGCGGCTCTGTGGGGCAGCACTTAAACATAGCGGCGATTTCAGCTAAATGTTAACAGCAGCATGCTAACACCTGGCCAGAAGGAAAATATGGCGTGAAATGGCCGGCTCGGCGGTGTCTCCAAGTGGACAGCTCTGAGCTCAGGAGAGACCAGACCCACGTTCAGAAGCTGTCTGAACCACGCTGACGGACCGCAAACACCGTCATTACGTTACATGACGTGAAAATTCATAAAACCCCACAGCGATAGAAGACAAGCGCACTAAACACCTTGGTGATTTACTCCCTCTGGAAGTGTATATTTGCATCTCCGGGTTAGCCCGCTAGCTAGCTAGCCTCTTTTCCTTCTTCTTTGTAGCTAACGTCTCCTCTTTATTTTTAGTAGTTAGCGTCTTCTCCCTTTTCTTAGCTAGCGTGTTCCGCTTCTTCTGCCACACAGCTAGCATCTCCTCTGTTGAGTAGGGAGTTTTTACTTACATGATCTGACCACTGCTTGGCGCTGTTCTTACTCTGAATCCATACCGGCTCTTTTCTTGTAACTAGTGCCAAAGTACCGACTCGTCACTCACGACCCAGGAAAACTTGTCGCTGGTTTTGGCGCAGCTACCCAAACACACGATGCATTCACAATAAAAACACACACCGGCGACGCATTAGAAACAAAAACCAATTTTTTAATAGCAAAATGAACTAATTATAAACTGAAACATCAGCTATGTTAAAAGGGGCCATTAAATCAGGCTGGAGAGGGAACCGCTTGACTTATTCACAGAAATTAAGGCTCAACAGCCTTTGAAAACACACGACCAGCAGTTGTAATGTCACAGAAAATTATCATCAACGTATTTCATCCTTTGTCAGACTGTCATGGTGCAACCACATTTTATCGCTGTTTGGTGTCATATTCTCGGTTGAGGTGTCTTGGTTGTGAAGGGTGTGAAGGGTGTGGAGGATCAAAACGCCATTTTTGTCACCATAATAAAGAGAAGTGCGCAGGCCTGGCACTCCTGCTTTTGGACGTTTTGATTGGCTTGCGCCTGCGTGATGCGCGTTTAGCTATCCTCCCACAATTTAGCCGCCATCCCCTGACAGGATAATGACTGCGGCGCGGCGACGGGCCCGTCCCCGTTTTGTCAGACTGCAGAAATATCAGCCCCTTTTACACGAGAGGCTCCATGTTAAAATTTGATGCCCGTTTGAGACCATTTTAAAAAAAACGAAAAGTCGTGTTATTTCCCTCACTTTTGACACCTGAACACATCATTTATTTAAAACGAGTGAGACGCCAACATGGCCGCCGGGAGGAGGCGCGCGGAACGTCTCTTTCGCCGCCATTAAAATACAGAAGGCGCGGTTCGTGACACGGGGGGGCCCTCCAGGACCAGACGCCACAACGTGACGGCAAAATAATATGATAATGCAGGATGTGCTTGACTCATACAAAACACACACGCGCACACACACACACACACACGCACACACACCTCCTCTCTCTGTTGACATCATTTCGAGTGGCGTCTCTCGCTACTCCAGTGACTAATTAATGGCGGCCGTCCATTTGGCACGGCTCCCCTATCAGGGATTATTGGCTCTCACGGCGGCGTCATTAGAGCAACGCGCTCCGAGAAATGTGCTTATTCACTCTGAGTGAAGCAAATGGTTCTGATTTCCCTGCAAGTTGAACCGCTGCTCTAATGATGCGCGATGGAGCTGGTGGAGCCGCCGACCACCGCAGTCACGTGAGTACCCAGGCTGGATGAGGGGAGGAGATACTGGATGATGGAGGAGGAGATCGTTGTGTTTCCTCTGACGGCCAATCACGTAGCAGCTTGTGTTTGCTGAAGACTTTGAAAGAATTAAGCAAAAAAAAACAACAAAAAACAAAAAACACTTCTGCTCGTGAAAAAAAAGGTCTTTACCAAACGTGTCTCGCAAAACCAGAAACGCAACAGATTTGTTGATTCGCGACTTCAGATGGAAATCAGTGATGAAGATCTGGTCCTT